>PVKU01005060.1:0-135623 GCA_004027475.1 Anoura caudifer
CCTTAATTTTGGTTGTGAGAGGAGGCACAGTGTGTCCACCTACACCTCCATCTTGGCCAGAAGTCCAGTAGTCTATTTCTTGATCTAACACCAAAATACCCAAAGAAATGGTAAAGTCTTTGTAGAAGAAAAAATAAGTATAAAAAATTGTAAATACAACTGTAGGGGTTCAGAACAAGTCATCCCAAGATGTGCTATGCTGGCATGCAGATTACTTGGATACGAGAACAATCAGGAACCTACAGAGGATCTGTAGGGAGATATCATTTTAGATTACTATAGTTTAATCCAAACTAGATGCACTAGACAGAGAGTGTTAAAACCATAGGCCCACCCTGACCTGTGTTGTTCAGTGGATTGAGCATTGATCTGTGGACCAAAAGGTTGCTGGTTGGATTCCTGATCAGGGCACATGCCTGGGTTGCAGTCAGGTCCCCAGTCGGGGGTGGGTGGGAGGCAGCCGATCAATGTTTATCTCCCTTTATCCCTCCTTTCCCCCTCTCTAAAAATAAATAAAATATTTTTAAAAACAACACAGGCCCAAAATGGCATCATTCATGCTAAAAGCCCATGACAACAAACCTAGATTTAGTGCCTCATCAAACTGCAGTTTCACCCTCTACCAAAAACATAATCTTAATCATCTAGTATGTAATTTTCTGGTCAAGAACCAGTAAAGTATCTGTTACATGGGCCACCACTGAAAGACGTGGTAATCTGTATGATGAAAACCTGTCCCTTTTCTCCCCGCAAAGAAAAGGTGGCCCCGCCCCCGCCCCCTCCGCCCCGCCCCGCCCATGATACCCTTCCTCTCTTTCAGCATCAGTTCCCCCAAAAAGGCTGGACCGGGAATAGTAGACCGGGGAAGGAGGCCCTGCTCCCCCTAGCGGCCGCCAACGGCCTTGCTCCATCCCTGGCAAGTGGGTGATGCGACTCACGTGACCACGTTGGAGGAGCAGCTATCAGTATCCCCAGTCACCAAAGGAAAGGAAAAAAAAACGAGCTGGTGGCGAGGACGATCCGGAGTGGGGCCCTAGCAATGCGGATGGGCCTTCTCCCTCCGCCTGCTTCCGCCGGGAGGGCCCCAGGCCTCCCCACCGGCCCCCGTGCCCACCACCAACCTCACCTCCCGCTCCCCAGAAGGGGCAGGTGCCTAGCAGCCCTCGGTTCACCCTGCCCTGGCCCCGCTGCCACCGCCCACGACCGGACCCTCTGAGGGGGCCTCTGCTCTGGCACCCAGGCAGCAGCTGGGCAGGGGGGCTGCTGCCCAGGCTGAGGGGGTGCCCAAGAACCGCTGAGCTCGTGTAGGGACGGCAGCAGTAGCTGCTGCCCCTCCTAGCACCAGCGCCCCTTAAAAAGGAATTAAGGACTTAGACAGGTTGTGGCTGTCAACCTAAGAAACATTTAAAACCTGTAGAGAATTTTTGTGAGTTTATTTGAGCCAAACTGACAATGCCTAGCAAAACCTCAATGAGTTGAGAAAATGCTCTGTACAATGGCAGTTTTACACCTTATTTTATATATCACAACCGAAAGAGGAGGTGTAAGTGGGCTACCTGAAACCCACTGGTGATAGATCGGGGAGGTGGGAGGAAGCAAAGCTGGGAAACCTGTGGGATTGCATAAAAAGTAAAAGGTAGCCATCTTTTACAGAGGTGGGTACAGGATTGTTAACAGTATTAACAGGATAACAATAACAATGAGGGGATTTGTGGTCTCCCCTGGGGCTGTGCCTGTGCTTTGAGGGCTCTGGAAAAAGGAAATTTGACATTCCAAAGGTATGTTATCATGGATGCAAAAAGATAATAGACAGGCTCAGTTAAGGTGAAGATTGACCTTTGTTAGGGAAAAATACCAGCCTAGGACAGGACTACCCACCATTAAACGTTTTTTGTTAGAAAGTTTTGATTGCAGATCATCCTCTGTGGTTACTTTAGGTCCCTGAATTCGTAAGGCTGCCATGCAGGCCTCCCCTGAGAGTGTGTCAGGTTTCGAGTGTGGTCCCTTCCCTTCCACGTGGCACACAGGTGCACACACACCAGGCTTCTCTGGGCCCTCTGAGCCCTGTGGTTTCAGAGTTGTGTTGAGGAAGTGGATCAGTTTGGGTTAGTGGGGGAGCCTTTCTGGTCCTGTGTTTGTTTTTATTCTCGAGTGCTTATGGGCTCGTGCCATAGTTGCTGGTGAATGGCTGATTAAAAAGCAAAGCAGAAAACCAAAAGCAAATGTGGTAATCCATCCCATTCGAAGTCATTTTGGTAAAATCCAAAATAAAAGCCATCCTGGCCAGGTGGTTCAGTTGGTTGAAGCATCCTCCCATACATGAAAAGGTTGCAGGTTCAATCCCGTCAGGGCAAATAACCTAGGTTTGGGTTCTATCCCCAGCTGGGGTGGAGGAAACCAATCAGTGTCTCTCTCTCTCTCTCTCTGTAAAATCAATAAAAACATAACTTTGGATGAGGAATTAAAAAAATACCTTTCTTTAAATACATAAATCATAGAAATATGTGTCTTCCTCACTTGCTCCCTTTGCTTTGCCCGAGAAGCACAGTTTCCTGTCTCCTGCTGCAGGAGACGTACGGTAGGTCATGCGGCTATAATTGCTGGAGATGGACTTTTGGAGCAACTTCTGAGTCACACAGCAAACAAATAGGAGGATTTATTAGAAAATGACTTTTTATCTCATTTTCTAAAAGTCCTTTTTGGATCTGTAATGAATTTCTCCATAGTGACTGCTCTCCAATTTTCTCACAGCAAGTTTCTCTAGTCTGGTGCTGAGATGCAATTTTTTTTTTAAACCACGCAATTGCTGCTTTGTATTAAATACATAGTTGCATCTTACCAAATTGTAAAAAGAGCATAAACTGTAGCAATAACCTACAAGATTTTTTAAATATGTTTGTTAATCTGGATTAACTAAATTAGAACCTAGTTTTAAGACCATTTACAAAGTAAAGTTTATGCAGAAATAGGATCTTAAAAAAGTAAGTTGTGTCACTTTTTCAAGAGACCAGGGGAGGAGAAGTGGTTAAATTTAAATGTCTCCATTTTAAAAAATAAATGCTTAAATACGTATTGGAGGAGTGTGAGTATCAAACCAGAAATTATCCCATTTAGGATGTCCTAACGGCAAAAGAAAAAGGTAACTTCTTTTGCCTGACAGCTGGAACATCTGCCTGTCGGGGGAGCGGGAGAGCTGGCTGGAGAATGAAGCGGAATGGGCTGTGTCAAGTTATTTGTGTCGGAGGGGACGATGCCACTTTTCATTTCTTTACAACTTGATTTTAGTACATCTTTTATAGTTATAGTTTTTACTTTAACAAATCACATGTGGCCCCGACTGGTGTGGCTGCTAGTTGGGTATCATCCTGTAAAGTGAAAGGTCACTGGGTTGATTCCCAGTCAGGGCACATGCCTAGGTTGCGGGCCCAGCCCATGTTTGGGGCATGTGCGAGAGGCAACTGATGGATGTTTCTCTCACCCTTTCTCCCTCCCTTCTCCTCTCTTTAAAAATAAATAAATAAAATCAAAAAAAGAAAGGAAGGAGTGAATCACATGTGGCCCTGGCCAGTGTGGCTCAGTTGGTTGGACCATTGTCCCACAAACTGAAAGGCTGAGGGTTTGATTCCCAGTCAGGGCATGTACCTAGGTTGCCAATTCAATCCCCAGTCATGGAGCATATGGAAGGCAACCAATCAATGTCTCTCTCTCTCTCCTTTTTCTCCAAAATCAACATTAAAAGGAAAAGAAAAAAGAAAAAAAGAAATCACATGTGGCCCTCCCTACCAAAAGTCCAGAATCGAAAGACCCGTGGAGACCGAATTACACTATCCTAGGGCATTCTGGGAGGGCAGTTTAGCTAACATTAACTTCTCTTTGAAGAGCTAACAAGAAATATTTAGGATGATAGCTGTGTATGTGCTGAGTTAAATCACAATTTATGGTTGGGTTTCCTTTAAAACAAAAACAAAAACATGTGCCCTGGCTGGGGTGGCTCAGTGGATTGAGTACCAGCCTGCGAACCAAAGGGGTCGCCCATTCGATTCCCACTCAGGGCATATGCCAGGGTTGCAGGCCAGGTCCCCAGTGGGGGGCGCATGAGAGGCAACCATACATTGATGTTCTTCTCCCTCTTTCTCCCTCCCTTCTCATCTCTAAACAAAACCTTTTAAAAAAAAATCTGTATGGTTATGTCCTTACATGACATTTTTTTCTTAATGACATAGCCTACTTTGTGTCCACTTGTCCTGCTACTTGTTCGTGCTCATCAAAGACTAATTGGATAAATGTTAGCAGGGGAGAACTTATAACTGATGAAGTTTTGATGGTCCTTCAGTGGGCACCATAACTCCTAACTATTTTGGATTTGGGGATCTAAAAATTGTTCTAATTAGATTTGATAGGCAATTTGACCAGTGAATGTGTTTAGTAGCAGAGTTAGTGTGTTTTGAGCAGTTAATATTTCATATTATCATCGCTGGGCATTTTCCTTTCTTTACTGGATGTGGTGTTAACATGTTGGATGTCTTACCTTTGAAACACATTATTTCTCAAGGTTATGATAAAAGGGATGATAAATTTGTCAAATGTCTCCACTTGCCTAGAATGATTAATAGTGCATGACAGTGAGTTGTTTAGGCTAAACGCTGGCTTTTTTTGTTTCTGTACTTCTAGACAAATGTATAAGTGTGTGTGCTTTGGAAGTTAAAACATTCTAGGGCTGGTTTAAAATATTCCGAAAGCATATAAAAGAAATATGATTGGTTGATTTGAATCCTGCTATACTGTGAAGGCTGAAAGAGGAATATACTTTGTTGGTAATGTAATTTTCTATAGACTAGAATGTTGGCTTGAGCACTAACATATTAAATTCCTAGTATAAGAAGTAACTCATTCCTCTGTTCACCTATTGAGTACTCTGTAGGTAGTACAGCTGTTGATCGTGCAGACATTGGTTGATGTTACCAGCTTCATTTTCTACAATTATAGATTTAAAAAGGTGTATTCACTGGGGATTGTCTTCCTTTCAAGGAGAAAAAGTGTAAATGGGTATGTAAGGTACTCCATGACATGTTACTTACTATAGGGCTGACAATGTGCTAATACAAAATCAAAATCAACTAGTTTTGCTTAAGCTAGAGATATTTGGCTGCATAAGGCTTTTATTTATTTTTATTGTTAAAATTAAAAGTTATTTCAGCCTATAGGTCATATGACATATGTCAGGGTAAGAAACGTCCAAACCCGTAGAGAATTTTTGTGAGTTTATTTGAGCCAAACTGATGACAGTTGCCAGGAAGCAAAACCTCAACAACTTGAGAAAATGCTCTGGAAAATGCCAGTTTTGCACCTTATTTTATGCATTACAATCAAAAGAGGTGGCAGAAGGGGGCCCATGAAATCCACTGGTGATAAATACGGGAGGTGTGAGAAAGCAAACTGGGAAGCCCCTGGATGAACAAAAAGTAAAATGACAGACACATACTTTTACACAAGTGGGTACAGGATAGTTAACAGTGAACAATTAACTCAATAATTAACGACGAAGGGAGCCCTGACCGGCGTGGCTCAGATGGCTGGACGTCTTCCCACAAAAATGAAAGGAAAGGTCACCAGTTTGATTTCCGGTCGGGGCATAACCTGGGTCTCGGGTTCAGGTGTACAAGGGGCAACCGATCGGTTTCTCTCTCACATCAATGTTTCTCTCCCTTTCTCCCTTCCTTCCCCTCTCTGTAAAAATAAATAATTTTCTTTTTTTAAAAAGAGGGATTTAGTATTGGTGCTAGATTCCAGAAACCTGAATATAACGAAGAGAGCCATCCCCTATGTGAGGCCAATCCTGGAATTACTGTGTGCTCAACACTGGGAATGAGATGCAGCCCCTTCTCTCTTGGAGTGAATGTGCTAGAGGCTGTGCCAGACAGTAAACAAGGAGTAAAATCAGACAGAATAGAAAAAGGGCTGTGAGGGAAGCAAATTGGGCGCTAGCTGCCGTGTCCAAAGAAAATGATTCAACACACCGGCTCTAACACCCGGAGTGCCTTCTCCGTGTGCGCACAGGGTGGACCTCTGAAAAGGGCCTTCGTCACTTTTCTAGATTAATGGCTGTGCTGAGCCGAGAGAGGGGGACGCTTCCTTTCCCAACCGTTGTGAAAGGTTGTTCACCAGGTCTCAGACCCTCTTTCCCAGGCTGAACCGTTCACCCTCCCAAACCCCACCCACAAATGCTGGAGTCCTCACTGATTCAGTGGCAGCCCTGGTCTAATTGAGTGGGGAGTGAAGGATCAGACATGGACACTGAGAATTTGAGGAAATGGCCACATTTTAAATAAAGTGTGTCCCCCTTCCTGCCGCCCACACTGTGGTGTTCATTCTGTGGGTCAGCTACTTCTCTTGGAAGCAGCATGGCCAAGGGGACGAGGAATGTTGCTCAGATTTCAGCTGTGAAGAGTTCAGACAGCAGAAGCTGGACTAGCACTTCCGAACTTCCTGGGATTCCAGGCGCCGTGGCTTCCCTGGGAAGCTCTGCGGCACCCCTCGGACCCCCTCCTTTAACAGCCCCCTAGCCCACCACCCCTCAGCTGCTGGAGTCCGGGCCCCCAAGGTGTGCAGCCCAATCCTGCCACACTTTGGCAGGGGTGGGGGGCGGCGGTGCCCAGTGGTAGGCAGTTGTCTTCTCTACGGGGAAGAAGGCAGTCTTGGTCCCTAGTGATTCTGGGAAAAGGGCTCACTCTCCTGTAGTCACTCTCAAGACTAATAAAGTTTACATAACTGAAGGTTGGGACCTGAGGCGTGGGGAGGTGGGATGCATGGTTGCTGGGGGATGCATGGTTGCTGAGGGCTGCACTCACGACACAGTGGCCGGCTGTGACATAGCTGTCGATTGTTCGGCTCCCGCTCAGCACAGGGTGCCAGCACCCCACTTGCCTGAGTCTCTCGCTGTGCCCCAGGCCCCTGCCTGTCACACGTCACATGGGGCTGCACCCTGGGGCCCCGGGCTCCTTTTTACATGGCAGATGTGGTGGCTGCTGGTCCCAGCTGCTCAGCCCCTGGACCCTGTCCTGCTGACCTCTGTCCTCCCAGAGTGACCGAGCCTTGGCCTTCGGATCAGCAAAACCCCGAACATGAGCCTTCAAATACCGTGAAAAGGCTGACTTCCCTTACACCACAAGAAAGCCTCAGCTCAGCCTCCAGAGCCCCGTAATGAGGCAGGATCTTCCTTAACCCAGCAGGTCACCCCAGCTCCACATCCACAACAACCTGGAGAAGTTAAATAACCTTCTACAGCCCAGCAGGAGGCTCCAGCTCAGCAATCAGACTCCCCTGAGGAGGAAGAACCATCCTCCACCCAGGAGGAGGCTTCAGCTCAGACTCCTGAGAAATTTGTATTTTCTCCGTCCCAACACGGGTCTCAGCGCAGTGTGCAGTGTCTCCTGAGCCACTGAAACCTCTGTCAGTCCACCAAAAAGGGTTCCAGATCAGCACCCACCCAAACCCCTCCTGAAAGTGTTGATTCTTCAGTCCAGCAGGAGCGCTCGGCTTTAAGTGCCTCTTCCTGGTGCAGAGCCTTCTCCAGTTGAGCAGAAGGGTCCAGCTCAGCCTCCAAAACCCCCTACGGTGTTGTAGAGCAATCTTCAGTACATCGTGAGGCCACAGTCTCACCTCTAGGCTCAAGTGAAGCTCAGCATTCAGTGCTGCCTAACACCAATGTTAAAGTTGTGGATCTGGGGGTTTTGATACCTTCCGATCCTCCCAAGGAGACTGAACCATTTGAAGCTGAGCAAGGTCTCGGCCAATCCTCCAAAGTACATGGAAAAGGTCACACCTAAACCCAGAGGGAGGTCCTCCACAGCCCTCTGAAAAGACAGAATTGTCTCCATCCCAGCAGGAAACCCCAGCTTGGCCTGCACAGCCACCTAAAAAGGTAGCAGTACAACATCCAGTCCATAATGATGTGACAGTTTTAGCTCCAGAACAAAATCAACCTTTGGACCGGGGGCTCCCCTAAACTCCAGAACCCACTCTAAAGGGTGAACATCCTGCAGCCCTGCAGCAGACCACAGCCAACCCAAAGTACCCTGAGGTGACACTCCCACATCCAGATCCTGCTCAGGCTCAGCGGCCGGCTTCGACTGAAATGACAGTTCAATCTTTGGACCTGGAGCTCACCGTAACTACTTGACGCCCCCGTCCCCGCACATGCCCTGGGTGCAGAGTACGCCAAAAGGTGCCAGGAGGTGAGCGGGGCCAGAGGGTGGGTTCCGCCCAAACTGTTTTGGGTGAAAGGATGTGGAGCCCACTGGCTGGGCTAAAAGGGAAAAAATGGGAGTGAAACAGCTTCCCTTCCACGCAGCCCACCCATCTGCGTTACAGCCCACTAGGGATTCAGCTCCATCTCAGGCTTCTCTGGCCTCTGAGCAGCAATCATGTCTCGGATGTGCTGGCGTGAGGAAGCGGTAAGCCAAGTGGCAGTGGCCGTTGGCCCTCCCAGCAGCTCTCCTTCCTAGTCTTTGGCAGTTAAAGGCGGTTTAGAGCTATTAACTCCCCATGCTGCCTCCCTCCCCTGGACTTCTCCAGTTCCTCCTCTCCTTCGGCCATCCTGACCACCTTGTTCTCCCCCAGAAAGTCTCTCCTAGTTAATGCCCCCACTGCTACAGCCTCTCTCAACTCCTGTCCCTCAGCCTTGGAGATTCCGTTCGTCCTGTGGTTATTCCATGTGAATAGTTCTTGTCATGCCCTGGCCAGTGTGGCTCAGTTGGTTGGGCATCATACTACAAAGTGAAAGGTTGCTGGTTTGATTCCCGGTCAGGGCACATGCCTGGGATGCACGGGTTTGGTCCCTGGTCCGGGCATGAATGACAGGCAACCCATCTCTCACATCGACATTTCTCTCCTTCTCTTTCTCCCCCTGCCCCCACTAAAAATAAGTAGAATATTTCATTTAAAACAAGAGTTCTTGCCTTTCCAGTTAAAACCAGAATAATCCACCACACCTGGAGGTACTTAGGGCAGTGGTTCTCAACCTTGACAACACACAAGAATCTCTTGGAAAGTTAAATTTTTTTCCCCCTGAAACCTAAGTCATACTCCAGATCGAGCAGCTCAAAACCTCTGGGAACAAGCCCCAGAACGGGGACTGATTAAACTCTCCAGGTGGTTGCAAATCAGACAGAGTTGAGACTCCTTGCTGCAGACCTCTAGAGTCTGCCACAAACATTGTCTTTTGGGTCCCCTGGGAGGGGATGCAGGACAGGTGTTACGCTATTCTAAGAGGAGAAAGATGAGGCTCAGGGAGTGCCTGCCATGTGGCTGTCACCAGCAGGGCTGGCTGGGACTGGAAGCCAACTGTCTGCACTCTGGATCCAGAGCTTTCACTGCTGCCTCTTTAATTACTGCCAGGTGCAGGGGGCAGAGGCTGCTTCCAACCCCTCTATCTGCCCTGAAATGGCCAATGTGATGCTGGGCGTATGCCAGGGCTCTGGCAGTTGGGTACCGAAGGACTGAGGAGGTGGGAGGGCTTCCCTGCTGGGCCCTGTGCAGAACCAAAGTTGAGAACCTGTGCTAGAGGGACCTGCTCAGAGGCCCTATGACAAGGGATGTACCAACTGCACTCGGCGGGACCAAGGACCTGCCAGACTCCCCCACCCCACTTCCCTCTTGTCCTATGTGACATAAAATGAAAGGGCACAAAAAGGGGAGAAGGAATGAACACACTTTAAGAAATGTTTCCCATGCTTGTCTGCAACATGCTCATCTGTGCCTGTGCTGTGGGGACTGAAAGGGGAGTTCCAGAGGTTAGAACGGTAATTTCAGAGGTCTTTTGGCCATACCCTCACTACTCCAAGAACAGCTCAGAGCTGCTACTGAGCCGGCAACTTTGGATCTAAAAAGGACCAAACAAATCCGCACTCGTCTCCTCTTTCAACAGCAGGCCTAAGACGCTTCAGGGTAGACCAGCCAGATAGGGGTATGTCGTCCTCTGGTGGCCAGGCCTGGGTACAGCTCCCATTCTCCACTTTCAGAAGTTCCCAGCCAAATCACCTTTCCCCTTTCAACTTAAGAAACTAGCCCTAGATGATGTGGCTCAGTGAATTGCGTGCCAGCCTGCAAACCAAAGGGTCACTGGTTTGATTCCCAGTCAGGGCACATGCCTGGGTTGTAGGCCATGTCCCCCATGGGGGGCACCCAAACACTGATGATTCTCTTTTCCCTTCTTTCTCCTTTCTAAAAATAAAAATCTTCAACTTGGGAAAGTTTTATTTTCAGGCAGAGAACCTCCTATGTAAAGTACAACAAATGCCTTTTAGCCTTATACCCAATCCTCGCAGGGTGCCTTGGTCTCCTGTATTTCATACCAAACACAGGAGCCAGGTCAGTGCAGTATGAGCTTGGCCTAAGAAATCACACAGAAGAAAGGCTAGCTCCTCCAAGGCTCCTCATGGGGCCTTGAGAAAGTCACTAAAAGTGCAGCCTCCTCAGATGCACCATAGGGATAGTACAGCACCAAACTCAGAGGGCTTGTGCCACCTACAGGGGATAACCACGCCTGGCTACCAGTAAGGACCCCAGGCAAGCTAGCAGTATTAAAGGTCTGACTTTTCCCTTGAGCAAATATGGCATTGTCCCCCCCGCCCGCCCCCATCCCCATTAAGTCATGCTTCTCTCTTTGCTTTGGCTGCTGGAGACTGAAGCCAAATTAGGCATTCCCCAGAGCACTTCAGAAGAGTTTCATGACACATATGAGTTGGCATTGACATTCTACTCTGATTTGTTCTTGGTCCTCACTTCTTTATATTTCACTGTTTTAGTTATTTCCTATAAATCTCTTCACATCTTTTCTGGAGTAAGATAGGATATAAACAAATAAGACTTTACTGGGGACTTTTTAAGTTTTGTTCACACATATCTAAGGTCTGTCCATAAAAAGCCTAGCCATTGCTAATATAACGAGAACAGTTTGCAGGACATCGATGTAACCTGGCAGCCAAGGACAGTGAACTGGAATGTGCATGTGTGAACAATGACTCCTCCACTGCACTAGTCAGTAGGGGTGGTAGACACCATTGAGTGAGCATTTGTACTGTGTGGCTGTCGCATTCAAAATGACTGAGCAAGTAGAGCAATGACTCTGCATCGGATTTTGCATTAAGGTTGGCCACTCTTCCACAGAAACTATCTGGATGATTCAGAAGGCCACAGCTATGGGCAACAGGTGATTGGCAGCTTCATCACAACAACGCATCTGCTCATGCATTGTCGCATGCAGAGTTTTTTTGGTGAAACATCAAATCACCCGGGTGACTCAGCTCCCCTACAGCCCAGATTTGGTTCCTTTTAACTTCTGGCTTTTCCCACAACTAAAATCACCTTTGAAAGGGGAGATTTCAGACCATTGATGAGATTCAGGAAAATGTGACAGGGCAGCTAATGGTGACTAGGAGAACTGTGTGAGGTCCCAATGTGCCTACTTTAAAAGGGACCAAGATGACATTGTTCTATGTACAATTTTTCTTGTATCTTCTTCAGTAAATGTCTCTTTTTCATAGCACTGGCTGGATACTTTCTGGACAGACCTCCTATGTTAAGCTAGTTCAGCATACATTTTGAAATGCTATCACCTTTGATTAAGACAAATATTCTGATTCAGAAAGTTTGGGGTAGGCCCCAAGAATCTATAATGACAAGTTTCCCAGCTGCTTGTGAGGCTGTCAGACAAGCTCCTAGCCACAGAACAGTATTGGGGAATGTCTGGCCTGGAAACATGAAAAAGAGGGTTGTTAGTTTCAACAATGAATGTCAAATTTCTTTACAAAACATAATATTCTAAATAAAATAAATCTCAACTTTATTCAACTGGTGTGTTTCCAAAACAATGGGTTCAAGTCCAAATTTGCAAATCAAACCCATTTAAGTCATCAGGGCAAAGGACTTAGGGAAAAACCCAGCAATGAAGCCTATACAAATCAAGACTCTCCTACTTACTTGGTCTTCGAGTTTGGTGTTTCTTAAGGTGGTCACACAAGTATATTCCACAGAAAGAAGATATTCCCAAGTTCCTTGACAACCCACCCACCTCAAATCTCAAAAGGAAAACCTGTACCAACAGCCTGCACAAGGTCGCAGAGGCTGTCAACTGGAGATCCTTGTGCTCAATGTGGTAATTCACCCTGGCTCCACTAGGAGGCGCTCCTTCCCTGGCACAGGACTGTTGCCTACACTCAGGGGACTGTGGAGACAGAGCACCCAGATAGGCCAAAGTGGGTTTCTCACAGACACCGCTGCTGCTCTTTCCTAGCCCAGGATGGTAAAAAGCCACAAAATGCCTCCACAATTTTTATTATGAAGGAGGGAGAGTGGCTCTGAAGGTGGGGGAAGATCTTACTCCTGGTTCATCAAAGCCAACAATCACTATAAAATGTAGAAATACAGTGGTGTGACCACAAATGGATGGATATCACATTCAGACAATGGAAGAGAGTGGGGGGAGTTTTGGTTTCCCAGAGTTCAAGTCCAACTGGCTTAGCTGCTCCTTGTACACCTTCCTCCAAAGCACACAGTCTGAGAAGATCTTCAAGGGGATAGGACAGCCAGGTCTGTGCAATTTAAAACCCCATTTTATGGACTGCTAAATGCCCTGTGCCAGGTCCCCAGGATGGCAGGGGTGGTGGGTGTGAGGGAAATTTGAACTGTACCTCCCTAAAGTTAGATCTAGGTCTGAAGATGCCTCAACCCCTCTCTCCACCCTCCAGGCCACCATTTTCATTCTGTCAGGGTCCTCAGTCCTTTTAGAAAGGGGTTACAGATTCTCCTTTCCTTGGAAACCCAGGGCCCAGAGCAACAGAGATTCCACCAAAAATGTGAAATCAGTACCTAGGAAATGCGGAACTATTAAAAAACATTTACCAAAAGGGGGTCTATGTCACGGCTGTGGCTGAAGAGACCAATACTGCTACAGAAACAGGTGGGAGGTGAGTGAGGGAGGTGGAATGGAACACACAGAAAAGGGAAAGATGACAGAAGATAGTCCAAATGACAAGAAATAAAGACAGTAGGTGGAGCAAGACAAAGGTAGGGTAACACTGACCAGGTTTCCAGTTTTTCTGGGACATTCTGAGTGCTATTTTCTGTCTTACCATAAGGCTACTGAGCACAGAGCTAGAAAGGCCTGTGATTGATTAAAAAAAAAAAAAAAAAAAAAATGCTAACCAGGTCTTTCTGGTACTTTCAGCAATTAATCAAAATAGAGACTAGCTTTACAATGAATTCCACAATACACCAGGTAGTGTACAGTCTTAGTCCAGGGTTGGTCAGAGAAGGAAGAAGGTCCTGGGCCCTGGAAAGACAGTCTCACAAGGACATCAGAGACGGTTTTAGCATGGCATCTGCCCACACTGGCTGGGCACAATCAGGGCTTGGCTGGCAGCTGCTAATGTATTTCAAGGGAAGGGAAGAAAGCCAAAGAATCAGTGATGCTAAAACTGGAAATGAGACTAAACTGACGGATCACTTTCCTTTGCTCACAGTACTTTGTAAGGGGGGCAAATGCCCAAAAAAGCCTAGGCATGGGTGCCAGGCTACAGTCTTGGAACGTAAAGCCAACCATTCTATTAACTACCAAAAAACCAAAAAATCGGTAACTTAGGTCTTTAGTCTCAAGACTGAATGCACCCAGAAAATAACGGTGGCCTCACTTCGGAAAGAAGGAACACCCAACAGCTGTAACGTGGAAACTCTTGTTTGTCAGCAGCAGCAGCAGCAATGCCTGTTTCCTCCAGGTAGCTGCTTCTGGGGAAGGGTGACAAGTATGGGCAATCAGTCATCTGCTTGTCATTTGAGGGGTTGGGGGTGGCTAGTAGCAAGCGCATGTGAGTCCATTGACTACAATGGACGCAGGAAAAGAAGGCTTCTTTCCCCTCCTTTTCACTTCTGCTCTAGCCTATCCATTAGGAGCCAGAAAGGCTGGATGATGACAAAGTGTGGACAGTTCTGTGCACAAGGGTCACTGTGAAAGCCTTCCCAGGGCACGCACCAGCCATGTGGGCAAAACCGCTAAAATCATTCTTTCCCCTTCCTCCTTCATCCCCTTACCCTTACATCACTTCCTCGCCCAGGGAGAGTGAGAGTGAGAACAGGTACTTCTTTCACTTCATACGCATCACGAGCTTGGCAGCACTAGCTTCCCCTCCAAGATGCCACAGAAAACAAAGCAGGCTTGAAACTCTCACTAGGTTACAGTTCACAATGACTTCTGAGTGGTTTTCACAGTTAAGATGAACATACATTTCGAAACGTGGCCTCTGGGCCCCCCAGACTCCCTCTCGTTCTCGTTCTCTCTCTCTCTCTCTCTCTCTCTCACACACACACACACTCTCTCTCTCTCTCTCTCACGCAGTGGCACCGCTGTGCAGCTGCCGGGCTTAGCTGACTCATGTCAGGTACTGCACCACGAGGAACATGACCACACAGGTGAGCAGCATCCCACCGATCATTAAGTACTTGTCCTGGAAAGCCCGCTTCTCAATGAGTCGCATCACTGTGTTGGACAAGCCCAGCATGTTGGCAATGTCAAGGATCCTCTTCTGAGTCCCCTGGGGCAGACAAGGAGAGAAAGAAACAGAGATCAACTCGCTCTGCCCAAGGCGGGTGGACATCATTATGAGACGGGGCTTGACCAACAAGGGTCTCCTGGCCATGCCTGCAGCGTCCACAGTGCAGCATCAACCAGAAACGGGCCACTCTCGTGTGGCCAAATGACTTTTGACCAAGATACGAGAGCAACACAACGGGGAAAGAAAGTCTCTTCAACAAATGTGCTGGAACAACTGGCTATATACTATGTATCACATATATGTATCGCACACACATATTTCTTGTATAAATCATATAAATATTTATGTGTGTAAAAACTGATCCTTGATTCATATATACAAAAATTAATTTGGATTATAGAATTAAACATGAAGGCTAAAATTGTAATAAGCCTTCTAGAAGAAAGCATAGACTATCTTAAAAGCGGAAAGAATGCAGGTGTGCATCAGCAGAGGACGGACAGACGATGACGAGGTATCCGACAATGGGACGCTACTTGGCAACAAAAAGGACCTGACTGCAAACATGTAACAGTATGAGTGAGTAAGGACAACATTCCTGAGAGGAGGAAGTCACACACAAAATAGTAATGTGAACGCATTCATATGAAGTCCAGTAACAGCCAAAATTAATTCACGGTGAAATAAATCAGAACAGTGGTTGCCTGACGGAGGGGCAGCCTGCCTTGGAAAGTGTACCAGGGGACTTTTAAGGGTGACAAAAAGGCCATGTCTTGATAGTGGTGTGAGTTACAAAGGTGTGTGATTTGTCAAAATTCAATGACCTGTACAAATAAGATCTGTATACTTCCCTGTCCGTGCGTAATACCTCAACATAAACTTTTAGAGTATTTTATATTAAGACTCAGTCTCTGCTCCCTAGCTCCAAAATCCTTGCAGCTACCAGACTTCTACTCTTGTCAAGTAGAAATCGTGGGGACTCTGCTGAGCACAATATGCGGTCAGTGTCCAGGTTTATGAGAAGGCTTGAGGTGCGCAAGATGGATCGACAGAAACACAATGGACAGACAACAACACAATGACCAAAAACTCTTTATATAAATGCCACCACCCACCACTGAAAACAAAAGGGTGTTTTATTTCTAAACCAACAGCCCAAACCACCCAGCCTGATCTTCCTCTCCATTTTCTCTTTCATTTTGAAGCACATTCAAATTCTTACAAAGTAACAAATACAAATGAATGCTGGGCAGACCCCAAGCTTCTTCTCCACACATCACCAACCGCTTCTTGTATGGATGGTATCTAACCTACCGCTCCATATCCATTTTTTAAACGAACCACACATTAACGAGCAACTGAGAGAAGAGGCCAGAGGAGCAGGCATTTCACGAGGCACCATGGACGGGAACTCAAACCTATGTTCTACCCAAACAATGACTCAAAAGCCTCGCTGAAGAGAGATCTCACAAATCAAACTTGATTTATCACCAGAGAACAGAGACATGGTTTTGCCACAATGGGGATGGTAAATATTAGACTCTCGCTAAAGATTCTGCTCAGCTCTGAAAGCGTATTTCCTCATCATTTGAAGTTCAAGAATCAAGCTTCTAAAATCACCTAAAGATTACCATAAACTTTAAAAATACATATACATTTTTTACCCTGGCTGGTATAGCTCAGTGGATTGAGCGCGGGCTGTGAACCAAAGGGTTGTGGTTCGATTCCCAGTCAGGGCATATGCCTGGGTTGCGGGCCAGGTCCCCACTGGGGACCATGTGAGAGGCAACCACACATTGATATTTCTCTCCCTCTTTTTCCTTCCCTTCCCCTCTCTCTAAAAATAAAGAAATAAAATATTTAATAAAATTTTAAAAATAAAAATACATATACATTTTCAACCAAAAAATCTCCCCAAACCATGGCCCAGCTCCTTCATGTTCTCCCCCACATTAATTTCAAATGGTCAAAGCAGGAGCTCTCTGTCAGAGGTGGGAGGGGAGGCAGGTGGAAGAAGACAAGTGGCAGAAGACAGGCAGTGGTGGGCACACAGAGGAAACGGGATTGGAAAGCTCCCATCCCAGCCTCTGACGGCTGACCAGGCTCCCCGGCACTTCACTTCTGGTGACTGTGAATGGCAGGAGTTGCCTGCACTCCTCAGTGACTCCCGACTGCAGGAGGAAGCCAGCGTTTGCTTTCACAGTAAGCTCTAACCCCCAGGGGTCGATGTTAGTGTGACTCGGGGAGTCCCGTCCTAAGAGGGTTTTACTGTTTTTCTGAGATATGGGAACGGGGCCAGCTGTTTTCTACACAGAGGGCGGATTAACCAACACCTATCAGTTTAGATTACTGCAGGTGGCTGTTCTGAAAGGGGGCGCCCGTGAGGCTGTCGGAGACCACACTGGAGACCATCTAGAGCACCGCAGCCATCAGCGGGAGGTTAAGTGTCACTCGCGGCTCGCCTGGCCTTCTCCCTGGTAAAGGTGGCAGAAATGCACCGAAGTCCCGCGAAGCTGACCAGCTCAACACGAGCCAACAAAAACTAAGATAAAGCTCACACTTCCGAGTGACTGTTTCTCACAGCTCAGTGGCTGGCAGTGCTTCGTTCACAGGGAACCACACCCTGATAAAAGGCACAGCCCACACCCCATTATCCATCAGGGTTGATACAGGAAAAGGGCTGAGGCTGAAACATCACGACTGACATCAGAGTCTGTGTAATGTTTCTGTAAACTACTCCCGCGGGGTCAGTGTCTCAACCAATGGGCAGGGTTTCTAGCAATACCTGGGACTAAAGAGAGCGGGAGGAGCTGCTGGGGATGACCTGCACGTGCTCCAGAGCTAGCTGCTGCTGAACACCCAAGGCAGCCCTATCGGAAACACCTGAGAGCGAGGTGCCGAAGTACAGCCACATCTCCCTTCCCAGGAGAGCAGGTTCTAGAATAGAATTCCTTAGTCTACTGGTTCCTCTCACAGCAGCAGTCACTTTCCTAGTCAGTTCAGTAAACTGGAAAAGATCTGCATGCCAAAGGATGCCACATTATGATTCGTTGCAAGCAACAGAAATACATAATGCAAAGGGAACTTGGTTACTTCTGGACTCATAATAATTCAACGCCAACAGGAAGGATCCCAAACAAAAGGGCTCTGACTCATCATCACAGCATCGCAATTTGGGGACATGTAATCGAAATGTAAATGCAGGCACCAAACTGTTGGATGAGGCCAAAACAAGAGGCCTTCTCCCTGTCCCCCATAATGGCCCCCACCTTCAAGGTCATTCTCTGGGCCCTCAGTCCCTCCAGAATACTGTGCCCGCCTCCAATGAGGTCATCCATGCCGTGGTGAATTTTCTGGAGGGAGGAGTTAAACTGCAGTGATTCGTCCATTGGTATGGCAGTGTCAGAGTCCTGTGAAAGAAACGCAGGCACTTGATTAACTTTGCTTGGTGATCAGCTCCTACAGTCCCACCGCGTCTGACTGCTCTGCCTTTTGGCCAAGGCCAAGCCAGAGGAACAGCCAGAGGGAACGGTGAAAAATCAGAGGAACCTAACAGAGAAGAAAAAGCAAACCAAAGATCTAGGGTGGCCTCCGTCCACTTTCCTCAGACTTCCACTACACAAGTCTTGTTAACGCCTGCCTCTTATCAGTACCCCCAGTTAGGAAAACCTCTATTCCTTCAAGACCTCCATGGGCTTCTCTCAAAGGCTCTCTCTGACTATTCACTGACCTAGCTTGTTCCAAATGTTTCTTGACTTGGCTTCCCCTTAATACAGTATTAAATGTTTGCTTTTATTCTTTAGCTATTTTATCTACAGCTTATCCCTCCAATTGACTGAGACTGACGAAGGACAGAAGAGACTGTACTTTCTACTGATGACCAAATGGTGTTCAGATGGGACTACTCTCCTGAGCAGGCAAGAAAGATCTGCACAAAAAGGGAGACAACAACTACTATTGATCAAGTACTTTCCACTTTGCATTCTCATTACCCTAAGCTCACTTAATCCTCATCTAAGCTCATGAGGTAGTTAATGCATTATCCCCATTTCAGAGAGGAGGAAACTGCAGCCCAGACAGGTGGAATAACTTGTTCAAGATCTCACAGAGCCAGGAAGAAGTCCAGCAGGGCATGAATCCCAGCCCTGTGTGGAGGCTGCTCTTCATCATCTGTAGGGAGGAACATCAAGACTGATCCTAAGCTCTAACTTTGCACTGAGAGTGAACTGTACCCAGAAGCCAGTCCCCACCAGCCGTAATTCTGTTCCCTTCCCTGCCTCCTGATGATAACCATATACTCTCTGCCAACCAGGGCTGTTTTCACCCCTTTTAATCACCCTAAAGAGGTTAAACCACCTTCTTTTTGATGCTTAAGTTAAAAATCATTTTTCATGAACACATTTTCAGTCCCCCTCCCTAACACAGAGTTTCTCACACACTTTATTCTCAGCACCTTAAATAGTGGTCTACATACAGCTAATAATGCTCAGTGGGTCAAAAGACTGCAGTATGTGAATTAATTAGAGACTTCTCTTCATGTGTTAGGCAAGCATTTATTGAATGCTTTCACATACAAATCTTCCTTCCTCTCCCACTTGAAAGGGTATAGCTGATGAGCCACTGTCTCTCAGAAAAATGTCTGATAATGCACATGACAGAATAACCAGGAAGCAGTTCATTCAGCAAGTAGGTTTTTATTAAGGGCCCGGTGCATGCATAACATCAGACCAGGATGGTAAGACACAAAATAATTCTGAGCTATCATCCCCAGCCCCCAAAACGTCTAACAATCAAAAGCCCACGCACCATCTTTCAGAGTGCTGTACAGTTCATTACACTTTTGAAAGTCAGCTACATTTACCACTATACCACCAACACGTCTTCACCACACTTTTGAGTTGTTAATCGTTACCTGACTGCTTACTCTAGAGAAAGTGACACTACAGAGGCACGTTCTAAAACACTCGGGGAAATTTACTGCAAGTATGGACACAGCAAAGAGAGTTAAACATCTGCAAAGTGGAAACTGATTTGAATTCTGATGGCAAGCCAGGAAAGCTAAGACTTCTTTAGAAAATAAACTTCTCCATTTAAAAAAAAAACACAACCCACCCCAAACCCACCTCATTGGGTGGAATATATTATGCAGAACACGAAAAAGGCCAGTATGCTGTACAGCCATGTGCAGGAAAGGATCCTACTGAGACCGAAGGGCAGGGCCGATGGTGTTCTACAAAATCAAACATGCAAACCTAAACAGGCCACTTTCAAACAGGCCCGGGTCCAGCAATCCATTTAAAACAAAATACCTGTTAACAAATTCCTCCCAGATTGCTGCCCAGACTAGGGACAAAAACATTTTAATGCACCTGACACTGGAACCACACACACACAGCACAATGACAACTGCCCGAAGGCAGCTTTGAAATGCGGCAGCACTGAAAACGGTCTAAGTCCTAATCATCTGTCTCTATCTGATCAGAAAAAAAACGCTTCCACCCTGTTGACCACGACCTCTCTGCATCAGACCAGTCAAACCAGGTAATTTTCACCTCTGTCCATTCCCTCACATTAACTGCTTCCTCTTCAGGTTTCTGTGTTAGAAAAAGAGATTCCTTGCCTAGTTATAGGCACAAAGTTCACTGTCATTTCCAGTTGGTCCCCTTATCAGTCTGCTTCAGACACCACCTACAAGGATGAAGCCCAGAGACCTGAGCTCCAGCTGCAACATGCTGTCAAGTACCTGCAGACCCCCGCCCAGGCGCCTGGCTTACGTTGGTGGTGAAGGTGCGAGACAGAAGCTCCTCCCGCTGCCTCTCCTGCTGCTCCCTTGTGTATCGCCGGTGCTGGAAGTTTGTGAGAGCAGTCTGCAGATGCTGGACATCATATTTTAACTGGTCAACACGACTGGAATTGATAGAGAGAGAAATTATCTTCCAGAAACTCAGGGCAGCACAATTTGAGGTCACCAGGCTTCGTAGTGAGGAGGGAAGACATTTCCTTACTTCTTTCTATATGGTTCCATGCGATCCCCCACCCCAATGATCTGATTTTGATCAATGACGTTGAAAATAGAGAAGTAGCTTGTGGTCAAGGTAGGGCTGTAGCACACGAGATTCCAGCAGCTTTACTTAAATACCTGCTGGTCTCTGATTCTGGATGCATGACAGGGAACAGGTGACAGGAAACAGGCTCGATGACCTCTTCCTGACCCTCTATGGATTGTATCACTCTCCTGGAAGAAGCCCAAGGGCATCTTTGGAGTAAAGCATCAACATCGTTTCATGAAACTTTTGGGAGCAGGGGCTAGGGTAGAGGTGGTGAGAGCAGTTTCATTTTAACTTCATGGGGGACTATCAAACATTAGATCGGTATTTCATTATAATTAGACTGACTGAAGTGATTAAGAGCAAGATTCGTTTCAACCCAAGAATGCAGTGGGAGCCAAAGGGTAGAGTAAACTCCTGGCAGCGTTAGGCTTCAAGTGGCCATGGGTCTGGACAGAAAAACAGTACTGGAGGTAAAACTTCGAAATGACACCAATGAGGTAAGGAGACACAGAGCTTCTGAGCCACTAACGCCACAGCATGTTTATTTTGAGAGGGTATCACACAAACAGAATTGTGCCCTTTATGGGGACTTTATCTTTGCATAATCCCCATTTTTCAACGTGTAAATGATTTTCAGACCATTCAGCAGCCTCTCCGGGGAGAAAGGCCTGTCTCGCAGGCCTGGGGAGTTAGAGCACTCACAGTTTGGCATTCGGTCTTTTGTTGGGGGGCTCCTTGCTGGACAGAATCTCCAGGCGTTCTAGATGGCTGAATACCTGGTCTATGCTTGCTTGGATTTCGTTTTCTACTACTGCACAAAAGAGAAAAAAAAAATAATTGCTGGAAAAGAGATAGTGAATTTAAATTAGAATGGTAAATCAAACATATCTTTTTTCCATATCCAACAGACTCAAAAATATGTATTTCAAAAGGAGAAAAATGCGTACACTATTGAATGACGGAAAAAGTTCAAGTTATACTGAGTCTGTAAATGTTTCAAATATGTATAAATAGCTGTTAATGCCATAACAATGCCAATTTTTTAAAAAGCTGAGGGTAAATCTGTAGAAATAAATTTCCTGCCTTTAGAAAAAAAAATGAACATTAAAGGTTGTCCAAATAAAATTTTAAGCAAAAAGCACTATTTTCTGATACAGAATGAGGTCTCTTTTCCTTTGAGATTATTCTCAGATATAGATTATGAATATCTAGTAAAAAGACAACCAACTGAATTCCCTACAGTAATGAGGTTAAAAAAAAGTGCACGGGGGGGGGGGGGGGGAGATTAGTAACTGAAACGTAGAGAAGAGTCCCTTAAGGCTTTCCATTAGAATGGGAGGGCTGATGCTGGAGTCCCCAAAATAGACCAAGTATCAGTAGGAAAGGCCCAGGAAAGAATCCACAGAGGTAAAGATATGATAAACACAGTCATCTTCCTTATCCCTTGTGATAAGCCGTCCAAATGACCTCTTTTCCATTTCTAATCATGTAACAATGAGACTGTTGGGAAGGCAAACAAAGTCGATGGACAGAAACCAAACTGTGCACAAAGGCATCCAGACTGCTTCTTGCCCCCTAAAGACATGACAGCAATGCCATCTTTGTAGGTGAGCTAACAAATCCAGATTAGAACAAAGCGGGGCACAGACCCAAGAGAAGAGATGCTTTTTGAAGCTGCAGAAAGGAGAGAGGAGAAATGGGCATGGTAATAGCCAAGCAGTGAGGAGAGAAGACAAACCTCTGCAATGTGTGGGTAACCAGCAGTGTCTGCACGACCAACTCTGAAAAAGGACCTTTTTTTATCATAGAAGAAAAACCTAAAAAACACAAAGCAGCCCTATTCTAGAAGGAAAACAGGGTGTGGGAACTAATCTAATTAATATTGCTATTCATTTCTAGCTAATCCTCCTAGAAAGCCACAGTCCTCAGCTCAGAAGAAACGGCCAATTCCAGTTAAACATGTCTGACTTTTTCCGGAGCACATTCCTCTAAGGACTAGGTAATTAGATTAAGACAGATGGAGGAAAGAACTCCCACTCCCACAGGGCCGTGTCAGGTTGAGTGGAGGGGTAATGGAGGATGAGACTGGCGGATTCCAAAGGGCACAATCAGGGAAATCAGTGAGTGTGCCACAGGGTTTTCTGCGCCCTAACAACAGAACTCATTCCTCCGCTGAATCATTAAGCCCCTGAGGCAGAAACGCACTCAGGAAACCCAGCCCATTAGCACCGTGTCATCAGAGAAAGGACTCTGGTCTCCATAGTTAATTACTCACAGTGCACAGACTGCTTGTCTGCCGTCTCCAGGCGTCCCATGTGAGACTGGATCTGGTGGACCTGCCTATCAAAGGAAGAGGGAGGAAATGGGTGAGACAGGAGCAGTCAACAGTGTTTCAGTCGGGAAAGACAATTCTTCTGATGCCAGCATGTAACAGATTTAAACCGACAGCATCACTGGACTGTAAAATTTGTATGTGGCATTTCATGCCAAATGTTTTGGCATGGTTTATAATATTTTAACATTAATATTAATAATAATACTGATAGGCAGCATTTATCAAGTGCTTACCACATCTGAGACATTCTGCAAAGTCAATAACCCTATGAGTAAAGTATTATCACTCTCATTTTATAAATAAGACAACTGAAGTCCAGAAAGGTTATGTAACTTTTCCAAGGTCACATAGCAAGTGATAAATCTCAACGTGGACCCAACCAATCCCACTCTTTGCCGTTTGACCCAAAGTGCTGAACGCTGGCCTGCACTAGGGAGAGTCAAAGGGCAGGAGATGGAATCCTTGTCCTTGAGAAACAATGTAATTAGGAACGACAGGCCAAATGGACAAGAAAAGTCCCAAGAAGACTTAAGAGAAAACTAACACATGTACATGCAAACAAATAAAGAGCTGAGGAGCTAAGAACAGCAGTGCCAAGCAAAGACAAGTGAACAAAAGGGCTGGGGCTGAGAAAGAAGTCGGGGCTTTGCAGGTGAAGGGGGTTCTGAACATCATTTTGAAGGGAGGTGTGACTTGGTGAAGGAAGACATGAAGAAAATGATAGGCGAAGAGGCAGGCAAGGCAAACCCTGTGGAGCACAAGCAGGCACGCCTGCCTGGGAGAGTCGGGTCAGAGGGGAGAGGGGGTGAGGTGATCAGTGGGCCAGCAGAAGGCCCTCAAAGAAAGGGATCTTTTCTTTGGTCTTTCCCTGCCAATACGAGGTAACTGCCATCTCATCTGGAAAGGCAACACTGTACCTTGGGCCTCTGGCATGGCCCCAGACATCAGGCTCCAGAGCACTCTCTGGGGGCTCCCCGAGGCTTGGCCAAGGTCACCCTCAGAACCCTTCCCAGTGTCCCTGGGATCAGTCCTTGGAATTACTTATGCTACCCCCAACAACTGTCTCCTGGTGCTTACAGTCTCTTGAAGGGACCTGCTGAGCTCTTGTATCATCCCCAAATCTTGAGGGAAAGGGCAGCAAACATCTTTCACCATGAGTATCACAAACTGTGACCCCAAATGTACCAACACAAGCCAGGAGGCCAAATCTGGGTTCTCTGGTCTTTTCCAGGGCATCCCTGTGGCCTCTGAACATGACCCATGGCACCAGAAGCAAGGCCAGCCTTCTAATGACTTCCAGAGTGCGCCTGGGCAAGACCCATGTGCCCTGGGAATCACTACCAGGGGCAACTAGAAATCTACTACGAGAGTCTGAGAAACCAGACGGATACTTCAGTAAAGTAAGCCTGGACATTTTTGAATGGGGCACATGGAGACATGGAGGCAAATGCAGGAATTCAGCTTGAGGTAACAAACAGCTGGATCAGGGTAACAGTGGAAACAGCCACAGAGGACTGGATGGTCACGCAGACTGAGGAGAGAACTGGGGCTTTACTGAAGGCCTGGATGTAGGCAGAGAGGGAAATTTTCAATGGTAGCCTAACAGAGCAAATCTGAAAATTGGTAGCATTACTGACAGGACCAGGAACCATGTGGTATCACATGTCACCCATTAGATTAGGAAATATTTTAAAGGCTGAACACCATTGATAAGGATGTGGGGAACCTAGAACTCTCATACATGGCTGGTAGGATTATAAACTGGTAGGAACACTTTTAACAGCCTTTTGACAATCCCTGATAGAGTCGAACACGTGTATATCCTCCGGCCCAGCATTCCACTTCTAGGAATGTGGCCTCGAAAGGGGAGAGAATGGGGGTGGGATTCAGCTCTTTTGTCTTTAAATCTATGACCTGAAGCACATGTATTAAATGAATCCTAAAATGTTACATTAGTCTCTATTTTTATGTTCGAAATAGTTCATAGATAAAATAACTATAGTAGTTTTTTCCCAGATGTTAAGAGTCAACGGTTTAACAAGGATCATTTATTTACTCCCTCAGCCATTCATTCATTCACTCATTCAACAAGTACGTGGGATATACAATCATGAGGGTCCACAGGCAAGTGAGGAACAAAACCACAGGTGTGCCTATAGCAGGAAAGGAGCAATACACTGAGGACACCGCAGTAAGTTTATGTTGATTTCAAGAGGCATTTGATAATTTCTCGTGATATCTTACGGTGAACATGGTTTGGTGACATTATAGATTGGGGGACTGATTTCCAGCGTTCCACCGCAGCACTGCCTTTGGTTCTATTTCATTCAATATTGAAAAGGAGTCAACTTATGTTTATGGAATTTGCACATGACTTTGTGTCAAGATAAGGGGTCAGGACATTGTACAACAAAACAAACATTAACATTTTCCATTTAGACTAAAATAGGGATTAAAAAATATTCTAACTTTAGATTTTTTTTTTTTTTAAGTCAAATGGACACTACAGAATGACATTCAATTCTGGGAGCCATCTGATAAAGACATCCTATCAATTAGAGGTTTTCCCCAACGGCAGTTGAAAAGGATGAGTGGGGAAGCCTTCAGAAGTCAAGTCATGAAGAAAAACAGTCAAAATAGCTAATGATAATAAGCTTCTTGGAAAAGAAAAGAAAAAAACAAAAGGAAGATGGAGCAGCTGCTGCTCTTCAGATCGTCTAGAGCTGACCTACAGGAAGAGGAATAGGCTTGCCCTCTGTTGCGGCACAGTAAGGGAGAACCTGGACTAAAGGTGCAATTTCAAGATGACAGATTTCAGGGTAACTACAAGAAAAAAAAAAAACGAAAAGAATTATGAACTGCCCTGGCTGGTGTGGCTCAGTGGATTGAGCGCAGGCCTGCGAACCAAAGGATCGCGGTTTGATTCCCAGTCAGGGCGTATTCCTGGGTTGCAGGACAGTTCCCGGCAGGGGAAGCATGAGAGGCAACCATACATTGATGTTTCTCTCCCTCTCTCCTTCCCTTCCCCTCTAAAGATAAAGAAATAAAATCTTTAAAAAAAAAAAAAGAATTATGAACTATCTCGTCAAGAAAAGGAAAGAGCGAGCCCCTGCGGGTTTAAACACAAAGGGTGACCAGAGTGAGGTGGAATGAGAGATCTTGCCAGTCCCTTTCAAATTCTTAAATTCTGTAGGACAGTGGGAGAGATGAGGCCAACACCCACGAAACCCTGTAACATTCTTCAGCTGACTTTTACCATTTCCTAGTCTAAAAAGGATAACCTTTAAGAGGCTGCACAGAGCTCTGGCTGATGTGGCTGAGTGAACTGAGTGCTGGCTTGGGAACCAAAAAATTGCCAGTTTGATCCCCAGTCAGGGCACATGCCTAGGTTGTGGGCCAGGTCCCCAGTTGGGGGCATGTGAGAGGCAACTATACATTGATGTTTCCCCCCCTCTCTCTAAAAGTAAATAAAAAAAAATTTTTTTTTTAAGTAGTGGGGAAACACAACTGATTTTTTCTCATCCAATCTTTTTGCTTCGAACGAACTCGGGAAAAAAAAAAAGCCAGTAAAGTGATTTCAATCTCTACATTTCATGCCTGAGAGGAAATATATGCAAAACAACAAAGCAAGTATGCATGACATGGTGGGAATTACTATGTGCCAAGTAGAAAATTTGTTTTAAACTGAACTGGTGAACTGGGGGTTCAGACAACACACTCAAAGCCAGTAAGGAACAGATGCTACACTAATGAGACCCAGGACTGTGGACACTAGAAATCAGAAGTCCTCACCCTGTCTAGCATGGGGTCTGTGGTGGGCTTGGGTGATAACATAACTAAGCAGAGACACAGGAGCAAATAAGCAAGGGTCATTGTTGCTGGTTTTTAAAAAAGGGTCAGTAAAAAAATCTGGGAAGCATTTTAAACAGAATTTCTTTTTAACAGCCTATCCATGCTGTCTCTGACTAGCGTAAGAAGGAAACAAGGTTTCAGAGTTAAAAGATCCAGTTGAAGTTCTAGTTCCACTATGTACTGGCTGAAGGACACTGAACAAGTCATATAACTCTTTTATGCTTCAGTTTTCTCAACTGTAAAATAGGGATACTAATAATCACAATTACTTTTAGGGTAGTAGATCCAAATGCAACATGGAAATGCTATGTAACCTATGGAGCGTCATAAGAGTTTGTTGTTTTAACATTACTTAAAAGTAGTAAAACCATCTGGTCATTTTTACCTCAACCACTTTGCCTCTATCATACAGTATTTCACCTGTCATCAGAGGGCAAAATAAAAAATAAAAAAAAGGAAAAACTGGTCTCGACATAAGGTAAAGTTCTTAAACCCAGCTGCTCATCAAAATCACCTGAGGAGCAGAGCTTGTTAAAAAAAAATAGAGCTTCTTAAACTCTCATTCTCTCTCTCTCTCTCTCTCTCTCTCTCACTCACTCTCACTCACTCACTCACTTACACACACACACACACACACTCCAATTTAAAAATGGGCAAAGGACCTGAATAGATACTTCTCCAAAGAGGATATACAGATGGCCAATAAACATATGAAAAGATGCTCAACATCACTAATCATGAGAGAAATGCACACTAAAACCACAGTGAGATGTCACTTCATACCTGTCAGAATGGCTGTCACTGATAAATCAACAAACAATAAGTGTTGGCTGAGAATGTAGAGAAAGGGAACCCTTGTGCACTGTTGGGGGGAAATACAGATTGGTATAACCACTGTGGAGAGCAGTACGGAGTTATCCCAAAAAATTAAAAATGGAATTGCCTTATGACCCAGTGATTCCACTTCTGGGAATACATCCAAAGAAACCTGAAACACTAATTCGAAAGAATACATGCACCCCAGTGTTCATTGCAGCGTTATTTACAATCACCAAGATATGAAAGCAGCCCAACTGCCCATCAAAAGATGAATCGATTAAAAAAAAAAAACAAAACCTGTGATACATTTATCTAGTGCAATACTACTTGGCTGTAAAAGAGAGAAATCTCAGCCTTTACAACAGCATGGATGGACCTGAAAAGCAGTTATGGTGAGATAAGCCAGTCCGAGAAAAACATGTACCATATGATTTCACCCATATGTGGAATATAATGAACAAAACAAGCCAACAAACAGAACAGAAACAGTCTCATAGATAGAGAAAAAAATAGAGCTTCTTGTACTCCAAACCTGCATACAAGAACATTTCTGAATCAGAGTTTCTAGGACTACAGGGAGACAAATGGGGAACCTTTCCAACACTGGGATCTCAAAAACAGAAACCTGGCTATTGGCTCCTCTTTAAAGTTCATCCCAACACATTAAGTATAAAATGTTTATTCTGCTTTTTGTTTTCTTTTCCATTCATTGTTTGGGCAGTTCAGGAGCTTTTAAGATACATAACTTTAAAATGTTCATCTAATTCCAGTGTACTTTCAGGGACACGGCAAGAGATAACCACAATTTGGGTTCAAAGTTCCAGTACAATTAGTATGTTCAGTTACTGTCGCGTCAATTCAGCTACAATCATTAATTTCTGCAACTGCGGGAAGTTAATTTCTGATGCTTGCAGGATGAATGTTTCCTTTTAAAGGAAATCACAAGTATTATGGAGCTGAAAGGAGCCTTACAGTTTAACCAGCCCAAAACTTACCATTTTATAGATGAATAAAAAGATGGCAGAGCCCTGGCTGGTGTAGCTCAGTGGATTGAGCGCAGGCCTGTGAACCAAGGAATCACGGTTCGATTCCCAGTCAGGGCACATGCCTGGGTTGCGGGTCAGTTCCCGGCAAGGGATGCACGAGAGGCAACCATACATTGATATTTCTCTCCCTCTCACCTTCCCTTCCCCTCTAAAGATAAATAAATAAAATGTTAAAAAAAAATTTAAAAAACAACAAAAAAACAACCACGGCAGAGGTCTAGAGCCGGGACCCCCACCGGTTTAGTACTTGAGGAGAAAGGCAGATTAGAATATACTGCAGCATGAAAAATGGGAAACTCCTTGAGGCAGGGCTGTACTGCCAGAACTGAGAATGGTGCTGAACACACAGTAGTACTGAATGAATGGGTGACTGCACTGTAGAGGACTTAACAGTGACATGCCAAATCTGGCCCACTGTCTGTTTTTGTAAATAAAGTTTTATTGGAATACAGCCGCATCCATTTGTTTGTATACTGTTTATATCTGCTTTCATGCTGTAACAGCAGGGCTGAGTAGCTGCCTCAGAGACTGTATGGCCTGCAAAGTGTGAAATATTTACTATCTGGCCGTTGACAGAAAAAGTTGGCGAGCCCTGCTATAGAGTCCAACGGTAGATTGTTGGAGGCCTGCAGAGGTAAGTACTTCAACTACACTCCACTATCTTGTTTGAGACACCAGTTAGTATTTCTCCTCTCCCTAAATTTACACAAAATTGAGCAACTTTGATTTCTCAGTGGTTGACTACATGCTACCTGGATAACAAGTACAGTCTCAGACTCTAATTAAAATTCTTCTTGAGAATAAACTGGTCAGTCTCCTTAGCAGCATCCTTTAACCACATCAACTAGCTGAATGAGACTATAGGGATTAACTACAAGGCACAGTTAGCCCACTGAGCCTTATTGTTGTAAAAGATCTACCTTTCCTAGTAACACGAGCATAATTTTTTGTTTCCTTCCTTTTCCAGTTGACTCGTGGTTCTAATCGTTTAAATCCCTTCTTATAATTTTTATATAAAATAGGGCTCTCCATTATAAGAGCAAATTCTGTCATTTTAATACCATTATAAAGTAATGGTATTAATACAAAGTAATGGTATTAAAAGTTAAATATTTTTACCCACTCAAATCAAACACTTAATTACTAAAGTAAAAAGAAACCAAAACACTTAGAAAATGAAAGAGTAAGAGGATCACCATCCTTACTCCTAATGCTCCAAAGCATTTCTTTTGTTGTAATTCATTAAGGAGGCAAACTCCTATTTTATTTCATTAGCAGGCCCAAGGAGTGTGGTTTTGTTTGCATCATAACAAAACTACAGCATAAAAATGAAAGTTGTTAAAATAGGATTGCTATAGATATATACTCCAAAAAAAATGAAAACAGGGATTCAAACAGGTTTACATCAATGTTCACATTAGCATTATTCATAACAGCTAAGAGGAAGAAACAACCCAAGCATCCATCAGCAGATGAATGGATAATATGGGTTGTGTACACACAAGAATATTATTTAACCATAAAAAGGGGTGATATTATGACATAGGCTACAACAAAGATGAACTCTAAAAACATGTTAAGTGAGCCTTGTCTGGTATGGCTCAGTTGGTGGGAGCATTATCCCTTAACCCAAAGGTTGCGGGTTCAATTTCTGGTCAAGGCACATGACTAGGATGTGGGTCTGATCCCCAGTTCAGGTACACATGATCCCTGGTCTGAGCACATACAGGAGGCAACTGATTAAGGTTTCTCTCTCTCCATTCCTCTCTTTCTAAAAGCAATGAAAAAAAAAAAAAAGTCCTCAGGTGAGGAAGGAAGGGCAGACAGAAAGAAAACATGTTAAGTGAAATAAGCCAAACACAAAAGGACATATACTGTACGAGTCCACTTATATGCGATACCTAGAACAGGTAAATTCAGAGACAGAAATTAGAACAGAGGTAACCAGGAGCTTGGGAAGGGAGGAATGGGCGAGTGCTGCCTAATGGGTACATTGGGTTTCTGTTTGGGCTGATGAAAAAGTTCTGGAAATGAATAGCTGGTTACATAACATTGTGAATGTACTTAATATTACTTATTCGTACACTTAGAAATGATTAACGTGGTTTTATGTTATGTATATTTTACCACAGTAACAATGAAATAAATCACAGAAGTTCTTTCCAAAATAACAAGATAGGTATGGTCCCTATTACCTTAATCAACTACATATCTCAGCAAATTCCAAAAATGCAGGACAATATTAATAAAGGATACTACCAAGGAATTTAAATTGGGAAGCTAAATCAAAATCCAATCTTAATGGTAATCTAACTAAATAGGAATAACAAGTAGTGCTACTTACACAGCAATTTCTTTGTATCATAAAAATATGGTCTTTAGTATAAACTAAATCAGAATAAGGGAAAAAAACTACAATGTAGCATCCAGATAGGTGTCAATCAAGAATGGAGACTGACATCGTTGAGGAACTGCGAGCTATAATGGAACTTATTCTGACATTAGCCCAGTGATGGATCCTTCTAAATTGCTTAAGCTGATCCTGTTTGTACTGCTTACTTTACCCTCAATGCTATTTTGCTACACGTTAGCTCTTTTTTCTTACATTGCCTGACTCTCTAATTAAATGGCAAACTTCTCCGTGCAGGGACCCACTGTCTCTTCACGAGCTCTACCAACCCCGAGGACTGAGTTGGCAGGTGCAAGACAAAGTATTAAAACTTGTAGATGCAACTTCACCTAGTCTACCCAGCAGGTAATCACGGCCTCGGAGATCTCAGGAGCCATCTAACATAATGTCTCAGGTCCCAGGCCAGACTTTGCGTTTGCCACTGAGCTGGGCATCACGCCTACAACTGAGCACTTCCGAGCTGCCCCCAGCGGAGCTCCTGTGGAAGAACTCGGGCTCCACCAGGGCGGAAGGCCCAGGCCCCAGCCTGGGAGTCCGGCCTTATCCAGCCTAGCTTCACCCCACCCTTGCCCCGAAGCGGCCCTCACTTGTAAGTTTGCTGGTACAGCTGTTCCATGTCGCGGGCCCTGCAGGGTCCGGCTCCTGCTTCCTCCGAACACGTCCTCACAGCCCTCCTTCCGGCTTTCGGCTTCCGGCTTCAGGACCCTCTCTACCCTACCGGCCAGGGCTGTCCCCCGTACGCCTTACTAGTGGTGGTGGTTACGAGAAAAGGAAGGGGAACGAGAAGAGGCCAGGAGAAAAACGTTAAATGTAGTCAGAGGTTGTGCCTTAGATGGAGGACTAGGAGGTATAGGATTTCGCGGGAAACTGTGTTCAACATTGAGTCAGGCACTCACAAGGGCAGTCTCAGAGTACTGACGTGAGGTCCTCAGAGAAAGGTTGGAAGCGAATAGACGGGTATCTGCTCTTTCCTCCTGAATGGTAGGGAGAGTTTCTGCTGGGCTTCGCGTTAAACTGTTTAATTGTGGATCTGGAGAGTTAGCTCTTCACCGGAGTCTCTGGCACAAGCTTCTGCTACCTCAAATTTGTCTGCTCATTTGACCGCCCATTTACCCCACCTCCGCACTACTTACCCATCCATTGAATGAGAGGTTACTGTGTCATGTACGCTGTGGGGGAAATCAGGTTCTTCCTGCCCTCAGAGAGGTTGAAGTCAAGGAAAGGATATAAACTATGTATACAAATAAACGTCTACAAGGTGGAAAGTCCAAATATATTGAACGAGCTGGGATTGGCTCTGGTAGTAGAATGAAGGAAGCGTTAATGTAGGAGGTGGCATTGGAATTAGGACTTGAAGGGTTTGGACACTTTGGCCTCGCCACAGAGGCCTAACCCATTTCCATCCCACTAGGCTTATCTGTGGTTCCTCCCAAGGGAGGAGACGTTCCTCTTCCTTTGACAAGTTGGTGCTACTATTTTCCTGTATTTTGCATCCCACCCACTTTTGTGTCTCGACAGACTGTCTATCCATGTACATTCTTTCCCTAACATTTTTCCATTTATTCTAATATTTATTTATTAATGAGCGCATCTATTACAAAGCATGGATATTAGGGGTAGGAATACTAGTGAGACACAGCCCTCAAATCTCACATCTTTCATTTTCTGTTGAGAGGGCTAGTCATGCCCTTGAGCTATAATATCAGGTACAATAAGTGCTACAATTGATACAAAGAACTATTTCCCTGGAGAAGAGCAAGTGTTCAGGGACTTTTAAATAACATGAATAGGGCCTTCAAAGATCAATAGAATTTTAATAGTGTCCTGCACACACTACTACTCAGTAAATGTTTATTGTATTAGCTTGGTGGAGACGAAGGGGAGGCATTTGAAGCTGAGAAAATGACTTGAACAAAAGCAAATAGGGAAAAGAACATAAATCTCCTGTAGCTGTGTTTTGGGTGCTTGGGGCATTAATAGAATTAGAAGAAAATCTGGAGCCAGATCATGGGGGGTCGTAAATGTTATGCTTAGATTTTTTATTTATAGATTTTTTTTTTATTCTACAGGTAGTTGGAAGCTGTCAGAGGTTGGATAGAAATTTTAAATTTCCTCAAAGAATGTTTATGCTTATATCTTGTTCTTCTTTGGACCTCACAACATTCCTGTGATGTGGGTAAGGCAGATAAAGAAATTGAAGTCTAGAGGACCTCCCTGCTGCCATTCGGTCTGTTAGGCCTTTGTGTGTGTTTAATCCTTCCTCTAAAGAGAAGAGAACTTCATCCCTCCATCTTGCTGCACTTTTAACTTCTATCCCAATTCTTCTTCTTTTAAGGCTAAACCGCTTGATCAACCAGTTAATTTACATTGCTGACATTTTCTTTGAGTCACTTGCCCTCCAGCCTCTCCTTTTTCTACTAGAACTGTTCTCTAGGCTCATCAGTGGTCTCTTTCCGTGAATCATCCTGCATATACTCACTGAGCTCATAGAATGCAATGCAAGGGTTGTATTGCAAAGATGAGTAAGACACCTGCTTGCCATAGGAGTTCTTTAATATACTGGAGGGAAACATCTACAAAGATAATTAGAATATTATGTGATGAGTGTGGGATAGAGGTAATGGCAAGTTTTGCCTAGAGTATGCAGTAAAATATGACTAATAACTCACTGTTGAGAATTTTGTAATACAGGCCCTGGCTGGGTAGCTCATTTGGTTAGAGCATCATCCTGATACACTAAGGTTGTGGGTTTGATCCCTGGTCAGGGCACATATAACAATCAACCAATATATGCATAAATGAGTGGAACAACAAATTTATATTTCTCTCTCTCTAAAATAAATCAATAATAAAATTAAAAACATTTTTGTAGTGCAAATGTACAACAATATATCTTCCAACCACATCTTCTCTTGAATTCTTAGGTGTTAATCACTGCATTCCTAGAACATGATCTCTTTCAGTGTTGATTTCACCCTTGCCTTCCATCCACTGGAACCCCCTGGTTGGCACAGGGGAAGGAGTGGATAGGCTAGCGTCCAATGGGTGGAGCAAGATATTGCATGCAAGAAATATCTGGCCCTCACATGAACAAGCTTAAGACTGACCTGGTGGCTCCTCAGGTCACTACATTGATCAAAAGGAAGAAAGGACATTGCTTGTAAAACCAAGTTGGCATTGCAGAGCAACGGTCTTGAGTGGAGATTAGATAGGCACGCTCACCTCTGGAAGACTGCCTGACCTGTGGTGCAAAGCCTGTGGCGGGGGTGCACTAACCACTCTGACTGGGTGGTAATGGGGAACCCCACACAGAGCAAAGGATGCTGCCACCCCACTATTCTGGTATACTGCAGCCTAGAGGCAGCCCTGGGGTCAGACACAGGCTGGCAAGAGCTATGGCTTAGACCCACACAGGTGGCTCAATCCCAAAGGTCACCAGTGGGTTGTCAGTAGCCCAGAGTTCTGAACTCATCCTGTATCCAATGCGAATGGAAATCACCTCCAGATCAGCAAGTAAGTAGCATTCCAGTGGCCTGGTCTTGTGCAGTGCCACACACACACACACACACACAAAATACTATGCTGGCCAATAGAAGCAATTTGCTTGCCAGCTTGTCCTGGACAACCCATAGGCATGAGCCCTGAAAGCTTTTCAGAGCACCTGGTCAACACGTGCATGAGGTGCAGGGTTGGAGAGTATACTGAAAAGAAGAAACAGACAGGGACAATCCCAACCACCAAAAGGGAACTTAGAAAGATTCAAAAGTAACATTTCACAGTGTGGGGCACCCCCTGAGGCCCAGGGCCTGGGCCAGGGACTTTGCTTGCCTAGGTCTCAGGACAGTGTTGGATGGTGGAATAAAGATGGTCTCATATTCTTTGCTACTGCTCCCATTAAGAGGTAATCTAATTCCACTCCCTTTGAATCTGAGCTAGTCTTAGTGAGTTGCCTGACCAATAGAATGTGGCAAAAGTGAAATTGTGGTATTCCCAAGGTCATAGGAAGCTTTGCAGCTTCTACCCAGCCTCTTGGAGTACTTCTAGTAGCCCTGAGTCATCTTGGAAGAAGTCTGGCTACTCTGAGGCCCTCACGCCAGACAGGCCATGCCTGTGGGTGCTTCAGTCAATATGCTCAGCTGAGAGCCCAGTCTCTCAGCCAAGGCTCAAGAAATGTAAGTGAAGACACCTTATACCCTCTGTACTAGTCTATCCACCTGCTAAATCCCACCAGGTGACGTCTGCAGACTGTATGAAACAGAAAAATTGCTCAGCTAAACTTCTGACTGAATTGCTATCCCACAAAATCAAGAGATATGGTAAAGTGGATGATATTTTAAGCCACTGAATTTTGGGATGGTTATGCAGCAATAGATTCCCAGCCTCAAAATGTTTATCATCTAATTGGGGAGAGGGGGTTTAGGGCTTATGAAGGGGTAACAATGCAAGAGAAAGTGTGAATGTGTAATGAGTATTAAAGACAATTAATTTGTTAGAATGCAGAAAAGGAAGAGATCCCTTTGAACTTGGATGATAAGGGAAGACTTTCCAGAAGAGATGGGATTTCAGCTGGGCCTCAAAAATACAAGAAGGGCTAAGGCATATGGAGAGGCATGCAAGGGCACTCCTGGCAAGCAGAGAGGTCAAGTGTAGGCAGCCCAGGGGGCAGCCTGTGTGGCTCCTCTCGGCTCGAGCGGAGGGGTTCTGCTGCAGAGAAAGACGAAGCTGGAATGGCAAAGCAAAGCCATACTGCAGACAGGAAAAATACTTTGTCTCCATCTTGTGGCGTTGGGGACTGTCTGGAAGGTTTTAGCCTCTAATAATGGAATCAAGACCATTTCTGGGAAATCACTACGATGACTTCATAGTGATCTTTCTCAGGAGCTTTCTCCTTGTATTTGAACTTCAAGAGATGTCCCACAGTTCTACTGCTCCAGGATTTGGCAAATCAATCCATTGTCAGTCTGTTTGCTCCCTTTATAGTCTGATAAACTTGGAACACATCCATCTGAAGAGTCTTTTTGGTCTCTCCAGTTTGATGAAACCACTCGTATCTCTGAAACTACGTTAATCTGTTGTGTCTCTCTGGCTATCTCGATCAAATTGAATGGACAATTCTGTTACCCTTTCTACCAAACTGTGAGTGGTCCCTCTACTCCCCCAGCCCTGGGCTCCACCCCCTCCCACATACCTTCTGTTCCTCTTCCCTTCTGACCAGCCCCCCACCCCCCCCCCCCCCGTGCACCTGTTGTCTATCCCACCCGAGCCACTGTTCAAGCGCCACCTGGAATAATTGGTGCCAGCTGCAAATTTGTCTCACTGCCTCTACGAAACTGTGAGAGCGTGTTGAAGGGCCTTATCACTCCTCAACCACTCCCTTCCCATTCCAATAATCCTCTTCAACGTTGCCCAAAAGATCTTTCTAACAAAGAGATTTGATGTCATAAGCCTTTTGATAGCTCCCCGGTGCCTCAGACACACACTTGGCAGTCCAAGCTTCCTTACTGGCCGCATCCCTGGTCGTTTCCCCATCTAACTAGAGTCATTGCTGCTCTTATCACAAGGCCTGCGTGTCCTCTGGCCTTTGCATGCACTGTGCACTGTGCCTCAAGCACCCTCCCCTCTGCCTCAAGCCTGATTAACTCCCACTCTTTGGATGTCTGGCTTTACCTCCCTTGGGGTGCCCCCCTGACACCCAGCCTGGGTTAGAATTCCTTCCCCCTGCTCCTCTGGCACCTGGGGCTCCCTCTCAGCATTTGTCACAGGAATCTCAATTCTCTGTCCACTAACCTGAGGGCAGGAGGTATATCTTCCATTCTTGCATTTCCCTGGCATCCAACTCAGTGACTCTAGGTGCTTGTTGAATATCTGTTGACTTGAAATGGACTCCACTTAAAGAACTCACTCTAAGTATTCTACCTCCCTGCCATTCCAGAAGCCCAGAATAATTTTGAAAGTTGATTTTTAGGCATTTACAGATTGCCTGATGAGTGGAGCCATTCTTGCGGAAAGAGTCGTCACTTGAAATCAGTGCAGAGCGTTAAACAAAATGCCTCCTTTTTAAGCACCTTCACAACCGTTTCTCATTCTGTGCTCATAACCACCTGGTGGGAGGCAGGACAGGCTTCATCATCCCGGTTTCCTAGACAGACATGCTGAGCTCCGGAGAGACAAACTCACTTTCTGGGGCTGATCGTGGGAGAGGGGAAGTAGGTCCAGGCTGCAGTCACACGGTGCCCTGCAGGTAGCTTCTGTATCCTCCTTCCGTAGACCCAAACAGGGCCTTGCCACACAGATCAGTAAGACACCTCTGACGGCTTCCACTTTGAACAGCAACAAAACCCTAGTCACCCCACCAAAGCCAAAGAAACATAATCTCACTGCCTCTGGGTTTGCTCCCCAAGCCCTTCGATTAAAGCTGAGCAGGCAGAAAGGATGACATTTCTGAACTCAGATGCCGCAATGAGCTGAGAAAAACAAGCATCTGTGGCCCCTGCCGGGACCCACCAGGTGGAGGGGATGTTGCCTCGGGTGCTGCAGGAGGTGGGGAGGGGTCTCCCAGGAAGCTGCCCTCCACGGAGAGTCCATCAGCAAATTGTCTCATGTAGCCATAACAGCCAGGAGCAAGATGGGGGAGCAGGGTTTTGTCCAAAAAGAGCCAGTGTATTGTAAACATGATAAAAGGGGCTGGAAAGCCCCACTTATCACTGACTAATGTGTCCCCAGGTCATCGGGGAGTTGGACCCCCACCAGCAGCCCGGAGCAGGGAAAGAGAATTCCCAATTAACCCCATCTAACCCCATCAGCTGTGAGCAACACCAGGGCAAAGGTCTGGTTCTCCCTCTTGCTAAGTGATTCCCATGGTCATTAGGCACTCAGAGGGCTCAGCACAGATTCTAGGAAGCCCTTTGCCAGGCTACAGAAATGCCTCTGACCCCCTGCTCCTTGGGGCCACATAGATCAGAGTGGGTGTGTGGGCATCCTTGGAAGGAGAGGAGGTCTGAGGAAGACAGAGTTAACATGAGGCTGGGGCAGTTGCAAGGGCAAGAGGTGGTCTGGTTAAGCCTTCTGGGGGCTTGCAGGTCAGCACATGCAGCAATGGGTTGGCTTAATTTATGCTTGAGGGACTGATTGAGAATTGGTCTCTCTGGGCTCTTAATTCTAATGATCTCATTCATTGCTTACAAGCCCTGTGTGTGCAGGTATCTTTATTTATAGATGAGAAAACTGAGGCTCAGAGAAGTTAAGTAAAAGTACCCAAGTTACACAGTGGGTAAGTGGCCAGCTGAGGCCTGAACTCAAGTCTTGCTGACTCCCAGCCTGGCATTTCAGTATCAGCTGGATCAGATGCACCAGATCAGTATTAAAGTGTGAAAACTTCTGAGGGATGTTTGGTCAAGTGAGTTCTACTTTCCTCTAAATATATTTTGCCCCACCTCCAGGGAGCCTGCCTTGGTTGTCTGCACCTTCTTCTTTTGGGCCCCCATTAACCTGGGCCACAGAGGCATGGGTTAGTAGACAGAGTTCAGGATTCAATACATAGAGACTGAGTTTGATTTTCCAGTTTGGTCCTTTTGGCCAAATCAACAAATTCCTGAGCCTCTGTTTCTTTATCTCTTAGATGGGAACAATAATAACCACTCTATGTATTTCACCAAGTTGAAGGAGGGTTAAATAAGAAGGGGAATGAAGGGCTTTGCACAGGACTTTAGTGTTAGTTATTGTCACAGTGATTGTCTGGAGACCTCCTGTGTAAGTTTCATGCCTTCAGTTTTGGCCCCTTGGTCCCCTGCCTCTCCAAGCATATTGCCTTCAAATTCACCTGCCTAACAGACCACTGTATGCATGCCTCCCACTCAGGAACCATAATACTTGCTACTGCTTCCGCAGTATGGAACTCAGCTTTCCTGAGCTGGCCCACCTCCCACCCCCAAACCTACAGCCTCTTCTTGCTTGGCCAGCCATGGGCTCAAGTTACAATCCTACTCTGGGAGTCCAAACATACTGTGTATTCTCAGACCTGTGGGCTTGTGCTGGCTCCTTGAAGTGATCTGTCCCCTCTTCCAAGCTGGCTCAGATCCCAACCCCTCCTCTGGCTGGATTCCTGATCACCCATCCTGTCGAAACCTCTCTACTTTCTTGTCTTTACCATTCCCTGTGCCTCAACGTTCACCTCCTGGGCTTGTTGACTTTGCCTGCGTAATCCATCTTATCCAGGTTAGATCACTAGCTTCCTGAGGGCAAAGACCTTGTGTCTTTTAGTGAATCTGTTCAAGTGACCTAGACTGGAGAGGCAGTGGGCCCACGGGGATGTCCTCAGGAATCAGTCCCTCTACATGTCAGAAAAAGGTATCTCACCCTGACACGTGAGGCCCTGAAGCAGTGGTACTTCAAGGATCTGCCTTACTGGAGAACTCAACATATAAATTGACATCCATAAATTGACTGGAGGCATGGAAGGACAGTGTGTATGTCGGGGGGGAAGGGCAGGTGGCGGCGTGTTTTTGGCAGGTGGCAACATTATGGGGCCTGGCAAAGAGTGCCAACGTAGGAGCCCTTCCCTCTATTCTACAGCCCCATAGAGCTTTCACCAAGCCTGCAGGAGCCCCTGGATCATCCCCCTTCATCTCCGCCATTCAAGGTTTCAGGTGTGTGGTGGGAGGCAGGGGTGTTGAGTAAGTTCTTTCCATGCCCTTGATTACCAAGCAACTGAGAGCCAACCAGCCTGCTCATTTCCCCATGAAGAAACTGAGGTGCAAAGAGAGGATGCGACCTGCCCACATCACACAGAGTTCAAAGCCTAGGTGGGGTTGGAATGACAGGCCTGACTCCCAGCCCAGTGCCCAGCTCCCTGCCTCACGCTGCCTCTTGGGTGCCACACAGAGCAATACCCTGCACACAGGGATTCTGGAAGCGCAGGCCAGAAGCCAGAGCTCCGGAGCCATCCCTGCATTCAGACCGCCTGCATCCTGTGAGGGGGTGAAGAAGCCCTCCCAGACTGCAAAGTCTCCAAGGAGGAATTCCTCAGCATCTCCAAGTCTGCCAAACCTGCCGTGCCTTGGCACATCCTATCTGGGCTTTTTTTCCCCCTTTCTTTGAAATGAAGGTGCTGTCCCCCGGGCCCAAGCTGCGTGGTCTCCGGCTCTGCTGTCCAATAGGCTCGCCACTGGCCCTGTTAGCTAGTGAGCGCTCGAAGTGTGGCTAGTGCAAATCGGCCTGGGCTGTGAGTGTAAGATAGACACTGGCTTTCAAAAACACGATTAAAAATATATAAAATATCTCAATACTTTTTACATTGACTCATGTTAAAATGATAATGTTATCAAAATGAGTTGCACCTATTTCTTTCCCTTTTTTAAGCTGACTTTTAGAAACTTAAAATTAAACATGGGCCTCACGTTTGCAGATGTGCTCTATTTCTATGGGACAAAGCTGGTCTAGACTATACCCTGCGGCTCCCCTATGAGATCGCAGGGTCCTGAAGGTGGAGAGCTGACGTGCATAGTACTTCCTCCACCCACTCACCCCTCCCAGTCTGAGATCCCCGACTGGCACATGCTGATGTGCAAAGTGGGTCCCCAAGTCTCCAGACTGAACTGATCTTCCCTGTGGACTCCGCTGAGGTCCCCCGGACCCTGACTCTCAGGGTGGGGTATGAGGGCCATGGAGGCAGGCTTTCTCTTGAAGGCAAATGGGGCTGGGACAAGAGTGAGGCAAGCCACGTGCCGAGGGCACAGAATACAAGGAGGCACTCATTCTCAGAAGGTGCCAGCTGACCCTAGGAACTTCACCTGCCACTCCCCCTGCTCCTAGCTCCTCTATGGTTCCTTTAGTGGGACCGGGCAGGGGCCATATCTCCACAGAGGTTCACAGATGAACGTGCCACAGTCCCAGGGTGGTCCTAAGAGTCGCTGCCTCCCACAGGCAAAAGCCCCACTCAACACCCACTGAGCCAGCCCCCAATAACCAGATCCGCTGCCAGGGCCTCCTTGCCCCACTTTGAGGCCTTCAGGAGACAAGCTGCATTAATGGCGATAATTTTGCAGCTTTGAAAGGGAAGCGCCCAAGAGCCTGAGGCACGGGGCTAGAGGAGCCCTGTGAGGAGAGGGCCAGACAGCAGGCACCCCTCAGAGGCCTCCATGCTGCTGCAGGCCATGGGCTAACGTGTCCCAACACTGACAGGCTTCCTTGCACAAGCCAGACCTCACAGAGTGAGGGGGGTGCACAAGGAGGGGGGACAAGGAGGCTCGGCAGGAGGGTCGGAGGCTCATCCATCAAGAACCATCAAACAGCAGGGCCACAGGCCTGTCTGAACATTGGGCTTTTTAAAGGGGACTTCTGCAAAACCTTAGCCTCCTAGAATCAAGCACATTCCATTGGTGGGGGATTAGGGGGTCTGCAAGCCAGGCTGGGATGCCCCCCCAAGCCTGCTCACCCACAATGCTGGGACTGCACTCCTCTACGCCCCCCTCTACTAACTGGAGCTGTGGTTAAGGGGCCCAGGGCAAGAAAGAAATTGGTGGGGCCTGCTTTTAAGAAAATAGCATACAATTTGAGAAGCTATCTTTACTATCTTTTCTTTTTTAAAATCAGGAGAGCTGGGTTGCAGTAGGAGCCTCTAAAGCCTTGTTTGTGCCAAGAGCTGGGGCTGCAGAGTGGAAGGTCCCTCAGATAAAAGCGGAGGACCAGCTGTCCTCCCCACCGAATCTAACACCTGCACCTGGCTCGCCCTTCTGAAGCACCAAGGGTCAGCTGACCTCAAGTGCCCTGAGTGCTCACAGCCACGGTCAGTATCTTGCTGCCAAGTGGACAAGAGCATGGACTTCCCTTCTCTACTTCCCTCCCTGGGGATGCCCAACTGGGGCTGAAGTCCTGAGAACAGGGCAAAGATGACCGGGAAGACTTGTTCATTTGGACATCAGAAAGACTTGTGTTCAAATCCTGCCTCAGTCCTCTGCCTCCTGTTGACCTTGCGGGTTACTTGAATTCTCTTAGCTCTGCTTCTTTAATTGGCAAGTGCCCCTCATATGCCCTTGCTGTAGTAGAAAGCTTTCTGACCTTGCTCTCAGAAAGACCTTGGTTGGGCCAGTGGCTGGCTGTGCATTTTGGGGTAAATGACTTGACTACTCTGACCTACATTTCCCTTATGAGATTTTTGCAAGGATTAAATGAAATCATACATTGGAAGTTACTTGGCACAACACGTAGTGGATGCTGCTCTCAGATGGAATTCCTGTTCCTGTCTCCTGCCCTCCCTCAATGTAGCCTTGCTCTCCCTAAGAGCCCCTATGGCAGTGTAGCTGTGCCACAGTTATCGGCTAGTCTCTCAAGTGACAGGACCCTACGATGCCTCCTAATGCACGCTCCTGCGATACTTTTATTTTTATATGTTAGGGTTGCGTATTAGCTAGGAGCATCAGCTCTGCAGCTTGAGTTCAAATCTGGGCTCTGCTACTTCCTAGACGGGCAATGTCAGGCCGGTAGCTTCACTTCTCTGAGCCTCAGCCTCCTCATCTGTAAAATGGATATGATGAGAGCACCTTCCACAGAGGGTTGTTGTGGGATTTGAATAAGGTAATAATTACAAAGGGCACATGCTACATGCTACAGGTTGTTTTGTTAAAAGAAATTTGTTGACCAGCTTCCCTGCCCAGAGATGCTCACCATCCATCTGCTGGCCCCAGTTCAGGCCTTTGGCAGGCCCTGTCCTGCTAGTTCAGGGAAGTCCTTTCTGACCTGGTGTCTATTTTCTTATGGGAAAGGGGAGGGAGCCCAGCTGCAGAGGAGGCCCAAGGAAGGCCTTGTCTTGGCCTCTGGTCCTGGCCTGCCACCCCGCCCATTAGCGCTGGTCAGAAAGCAGGGTGGGCAGCTCCTTCCCTGGGAGTGGGGGCTGGGCCTGTCGGGCCAGCCTCTCCTCACTGCTCAGGAAGAGATGACAGTCAGGGAACACATTTGTAACCGCCCACGGTCAGCACAAAGGTGGCCGCAGGAGGAGCTTCCTCTCTCGGAGGAAGGGAGAAGGTCAGCGGCCCACATCCGGACCTGCCTGTTCCTCCCAGATGCTGTGGAAAGATGTCCTAGTCACTTCGTCATTGCTGGGCGGGGTCTTTCCTTCACACTGGGGCAGATCCCTTGGAGGACCCTAGTCTGCAGGGCTGGGCACACACTCACAGGCACACAGTCCTCCTCCCCCTCCCCCACATGCATATAGTCCAGGGGCCTCGGGGTGAAGCGACCAGTTATGGACTTGTCTGTCTGCTTGACATTCTATGGGACTGTCCTGGGCCACAAGGCACAATGGGACATGGGGAGTGGTGTTCATTCCCAATGTCAGTGTTCATTGCCCAAGAGGTCAAGGTCATGGGTTAATCCTTTGCACCATAAATTTCCTCCTCTTCCATTGCCACAGATGTCCCCCGTACCAGGGCTTGCTCTCTCTGTGCAACGTGTACACAAGGGATCAGCTTGTGACTCAGCAGAAGGACAAGATTCTGTCTTCTTGCTGCTGCCCACTTGGGCTGGGGGTGGGTTATTCCAAGGGTCATCTTCACAGGGGACCTTCAGACTCTGTGATGCAAGCTGCCTGAGAAGGTCACTTCACTAGGGCCGCTGTGGCCCCCTGTTATCCGGTGTAGAAATGGAGGCTTTGGGACATGTGGAGAGCTGCTCCAAGATCCCAGAGCTAGTTCCTGTGTGATGGGGGTGGGCCACTCCTGCTCTGTGTTTTGAGAGACAGAGGACCAGGTAGGGGGTTCCCAGGAGACAGGAGCACCTCCTGTGTAAGGGAGCAGCAGAGCTCTGCAGGAAACCCTGGGGAAAGGGGGCTCTCTCTGAGGTCTTTGCTGGGCAGGTCCTCGTTTTCCTGCAGCTCAGGCCTATATTCATACGAAGGCTTCATGCAAGTCTCCTGAGTTTGGGACTTTTATTCTCTTCAGTCCATTCTGACCTTGATTAAAGATAAAATAAGAATATAAGAGAGGATACTGGGGCAATGTTTCTGTGAGAGATGGTGAGCTCCATCCATCCATCCATCTATCTGTTGAGCACCCACAATAAGCTAAGCTTAGTGTTAGGTGCTGGAGATCTAGAGGTGAGAAAGCCATGGTTCCTACCTTCAACTTTCTTTCCAGCAAGTGAGACAGAATCAGTTAGGATAGAAGTGCCCTGCCTGAAAGGACTTAAAAAATAAGAAAAACTTATCTCACATAGCAAGAAGGCCGCGGAGAGGAGGCTCCCATATCGGGCAATTCAGGGACTCAATGCATCACTGAGAACTCACGTTTTTTCTTTCTGCCAGCTCACCTCATGGTGTCAGAGTGTCAGCCACACAGCTGGGCACCGAAGGCCAATACGGTAAAGTTTAGTGTTCAGTTATTTACCGTGTAATAACTGAAGCGTAAGAGGAACAGTTTCTTCTTTCAACTCTTTTAAAGAGAGAGAGAACTTTTCCGAAAGCCTCAGAAGAACTTGGCTTCAACTCTCATTGACGGGCACTGCATCACCTGCCCATGTTCAAATTAATTTCTGAAAAGGAAAAAGGGTTGATCACACCAGGATTTACCCCTTAACTGGGGATAGAGATCCTTCCCCTGGGGAGAATGGGTATCTCATTAGAACTGGGGTTCTTTCACCTCAAAGAAGGGGGACCAGGCTACTCACAGTGTCTGTTGGCAACCAGATCCCAGCGTTTTGTGTTTCTTCCCCGAGCCCAGGATGGGAAACTCATCCTGGCTTTCTCAGCCCCCTGCTCTGTCTGTTTGTTTTCCCTCTAGACCTACTGCTTGGCCACAAACTGCTCCTTGTTTGTTGTTAAAACTTGGCCAGGTGAAAACTTCCTGCCACAGAGTTTTCTCTGTCTGTCAGTCTTATACACATGCTGTCTAGGTGTCCACTGAATTACTCTGAACTATGAGGAAAACGTCTGTTCTAGTGCATGGCCCTTCCCCAGCACAGACCCCTTCCCCTCACCCATTTCTGATGGGGTTTGTGCAAGTAGGCATCTCTGAGCCTTCATTTCTGCACAAACACTTCACAGAGCCAGAGAGTGAGCTTGATCTAAAGCAAAGGAGAGTTTGATTGTCATCTCAGTGGGTTCACCTAACCTCAGGTGCTACACGTGGCCCAACCACAAGGAAGATGCTTACCGAGGCAGTGTTTGGGGAGGGAGGCTGCTTGTCCAGCTGTGTCCATCGCAGTCACCAGGAGGAATCTCAGTGGTAGAAATCTTACTGCATCCAGCCCAGGGACAGAGCATGACAGCCAGGCATTGTGGAGGGAACCAAGAGCCTTGTTGCAAGTGACTCAACCCTCACTCCATTGCCATATGCGTTAGCATGCTGGAAGTCTTCTTTGGAATCCTGTGTTCCCTTATGGCCCTCCCTCACAGGAGGTCCCGAGACCCTTCCCAAAGCAGCTGGCTGCACTAGGTACAAAGATCAGGTCTCTAATGCAGACCACTTTCTCAGAGTAATAGGACTCCTGCCTACCATGGGGTCTCCCCTTGGTCATCCCCCCTGCTGTCCCAGCTCCAGCTGCCCTGACCTTCTTGCTGTTCTTTAAATGTGTCATGCTTGTTCCCACTTCAGTTCCCTCTCCCTCAAATGCCCTCCTCTTATCTTAGCTCAGAAGCCAGTTTTTCAGAGAACCCTTTCTTGAAGAGCTATATGTATATATAAGGGGGGTGTGTGTGTATCCCTCATATCTTCATTTGATTTATTTTCATTGCATTACAGCTGATTGAAAATAAACTGCTTATATGTTGACTTTTTTGTATCTACCTCCCCCTACTAGAATAGAAGCCCCTGAGGGCCAGGTGCTGGTTGGTCTTGGTCCCCACTATATCCTGGAGGACAGATCTTGGCTTGTAGATAGTGTTCAGTAATGAGTGAATTAATAACATCTCCAGCCTGGACCACTTTCCTGTGTTGAAATGAAAAAGTGAACAAACAAAAATCTGCTGCAAAAGTGCTGATAGACATTAGCTACTTGCGGTCTCCCCACCTGGTTGTGTCCTACGATGCTGAACACCCAGGAGTGAGCCGACAGAAAGAAGTGGATGCCAGGCTCTCTCATGAGAGCTCCTCCTTCTCCTTCACCATCTTAACCCTCTACAGCTGACTACTCTTCAGGGGGCTTAGGACGTGGAAAAGGTTAGAGGAGGCTGCAAAGGAAGCATCTCTAACTGCACTGATGCCTGCTCACCCCAGGCACCGAGCCGCATGTGTGACGTAGACTGTTGCGCCCATTTCACAGATGAGGACTCTGAGTCTCATGAAAGTTGAGGGACTTGTTCAAGGTCTCTGAACTAGTAGAGGGTAGAGCTGGAGTTACACTCTCACAGTCAGGCGGAAAAGCCCATGCTCTTAACTGCTCCGCTAGACCACCTCCCTGCCTCCGGTGTGGGAGAATTAAATGAGATAATCGACTTCCCTAACAGTTTGCTAGGATTTTTTTTTTTTTAAACAACAGCTCTATTGGGGCAGAATTCACATGCAATAAAGTTCATTCTTTAGAAGTGTACAGCTCAGTGGTTTTTAGCGTATTCACAGAATTATGAAACATCATCACTACCTAATTCCAGAGCATTTTCACCACCTCCCCACAAATACCCATACCCATCAGCAATCACTCCCTTCCCCTTCTCCCCCTAGTCCTAGGCCACCGCTACTCTATCTTCCGTCACTCTGAATTTTTCTATTCTGGGCATTTCATATCAATGGGATCATACAATATGTGGTATTCTGAGACTGGCTTCGTCTACTCCGAATGGTGATTTCAGAGCCCATCCGAGTGGTAGCCTCTATCAGTGCTTCATTCCTTTTGATGGCGGCCAAATAATATTCCACCGTGGGGGCAGAGCACATTTGCTTGTCCATTCACCAGTAGGTGGACTTTGGTTTATTCCACCTTTTCACTATTATGAATACTGCCACTCTGAATATTCCTGTACCGGTTTTTATATGAACATGTTTTGGTTCTCTTGGACAAATACATAGGAGTGTCATTGCTGAGTGGAATGGTAACTCTACATTTAACACTTTGAGGAATGGCCAAAGAGTTTTCCAAAGCTGCTGCCCCATCTTCATTCTCACCAGCGTGAAGTTTACCATGTCTGAGGCACACCGGGTGCTGCTGCTGCTGCTACGGTCGGAACGCACACCTGTCTGGCTCAGCAGAGGCTGGCTCCGGTAGACAAGGGTCTGCTCTGAATTTTGAGGTTCCACAAGGCAAGAGCCCCCGTGACTTTATTTCATTTGCTCATCTCTTCCTTTGGCCTACTTTCTCCTACTTTCTTCTGGCTCTAGTCTCTAACTCTCCTCCAGCCCTGTCATCCCCACAGGTCTCACTGTGCCCTCCCCACACAGTCAGGTAGCTGGAGACCTCGGGCAGGGGTGGCACAGAAGAGGCCGATCTTAGGAGAACAGCCATGAACACAGACCACGGGGAAGTAGCCTGGGGACCCTTGAACTTAGCAGTGGAAACCCTTGGGGTAGCAGGCCAAGACACTCCATGGGAATTATTTAAAATGTACAACTTTTAAAAATCAGTATTACTAAGATTTCAGTTGTTAAGAGCTTGGAACTTTTTCTGTGGGCGTTTGAAATATCCTGAGCAGTGCATTGTTGGAGAGGGGAAGGTGGGGAAGTGGAAAGAGAAAAGCCTTTCCCTACATTTTTCCCGGGCTATCTCAGCAACATCGCAGTAGCGGCCAAGGCTGAAATGCACAGAGAGATCTGTGTTGGCCCTTGGGTGGGTGGAATGGGGAGGGGTTGATTTGGGAAGGCCCTGGCCCCAGTGATCCATTCCTGGTAATGTTCTGCTCTGTCTCTGGGATATTAGTGCTGCATCCTCCAGGGAGTCCTTTGATCCTACTACCCAAAGTACTTTCTGGAAAAAGAGGAGACCACATTAGGAGGCCAGGCACTGCCTCCCTTGCTGAACAGGCCCCACTGAGGGACAGACACTGGGCGTTTCATACCCACCCATGTGACACACGTCAGTTTTTGTTTTTCTCTTTGGAAAGTTTACGGTGAGACTCCAGGACCCGGGTGGTGAGGAATGCCTTGGTTCAGGCTGTGGAAGAAGTGGCCCAAGAGTCTCTATGACATTTCACTGCCAAGCAGAGTCAGTAAAGGAAAATACATGAGAGCCTCTACAAGGAAAGCCCGTCACTAAGTGCCAGTGTGGCCTTACTACAAAGTTCCTCAAGCCAATCCAAGTCCAAGGGTGGACTGTCATCGGTGACTCTGTGGCTCAACTTACTGGCTCATGGTGACTCTAGAGTTCCAGTCCATGGCAGTCCTGGATGGGCTCTTCTGGGGTTCTCAGAGCCTATGTCCTGTGGGGCTAGATGGTTCCAGGTGTCAACAGCACCAGGTAAAGGTGGTCCTGTTTGTGCTTCTTGGAGGCAGTGGCTCTAGACTTGGTAGCCCTGGGCAATCTGGGTGCTGGGGACCCTGTGGTACCAGTGCTGGAGGCCCCATAATTCTAGGTGCTAGTGGTCTTTGGCACTCGGTGACTGACAAGTCTGTGGGTGTTGGATGGAGCTGGTCAGAGAAGAAGGGAGGAGGAGCTAAGCCAGAATTGCCCCATGCTTCTGAGGTGCAGATCCCAAGCCTGCGTGGGTAAGCCCTGGGCCGCAGCAACCTCTGAGCTGAACTATCTGGAAGGGACAGTCACCATGCACAAGTTAGTCATTATAAGTCATTGGGGGGCGGGGTTGGGGGGATCCCAGCCAGCAGTCTCCACACTGACCGGTGGCTGAACCCAGCTGGGCTCCCTGCCCTGGAAGCAGAGCGATGCCTGGGGATGGATGGCCCTGTGTCCTCTTAGCCTGGCCCTATGGGAGCCTAAGGCCACCTTCCAGTGCACTCTGCCGAGGTGTAGGAAGGGGCCGCCACTGAGGAAGGTGGGATCCAGCAGGTCCAGGCAGGTCTGCTTTGCCGAGGCTGGGCCCTCTCCCGGGTGGCTGGGGCACCCAGAGCAGGCAGGAGAGCACGTCCCAAGCGCTGGCCCCTGCCTGGAGGCCCGGCTAATGACCCTGTGTGCATTCCGGCCTGCATCAGCAGGGAATTGGCTGAGGGGGCAGCCCCATTAGCTGGAATTCTCCCAATGCTCACACATCAGAGTGGAGGGGGGAGAAGTGAAAAGTTGAAAAAGAGCTAATTATCGCTTTTATCAGAGCGGGTGGGTTGATGGGTCCTGCCCCAGGGCAGCTGGGGCTGCATTAAAGATTAAACACCAGGTAGGGGGGAGCGGGGCTGTCATTCCACAGGAGGGAGGCCAGCAGGCTGCCCTGTGGAGACCTGGTGGCAGGCGGCAGCCTCAGATCTGTCAGGCGAGCCCTCCGTCCCAGCACCCACCATGCCACATTCCACCAGGGGACCCCGACGGCGCCCCGACACTTCCGCCTGCCATGGTGGGGAGGGCAGCTGAGGTCCACGTCTGCCCCTGAAGGGGTAAGGGGTCGGGGCAAGCCTAATTGTCCAATTGGTAGGTTTCCTGGCACCTGTCTTGAGGGGACTGAAGCTATTCCAGCACATCTCCCAGTGACCTTATGTGTAGAACCTATGCTGGAATTATAGGAGGCCTGGCAAGCACTCAAGCTGAGGGAGTCTGATCTTCCTTGTTATTACAGAGCAGGAGCAGGGAGCCCAGGGAAGGAAAGGAGCTCAGTCAATCACATCGCTGTGTGGTTAGGCCCATGAGGTTGCAAGTCCCTTGAGGATGAGGGCTGCATCTCCTATTCTTGTCTTTATACCTAAAGTATTGAGGTTAAAGGAGCTAGGGGGAATAGTAATCAAGGCCAAATAACTTCGTTATTGTAACTCAATAGCATTTGGGACACACTGGGTGTTCAGAGAGTGTTTTGTTAATTGGTTGTAGAGATGATAAAAGGGTGGCACCTAAGAGGTCACGGTGGCCATTTGGCTCACTTTCCAAATCTTGGAAGCTAACACATTGGCCGTGATGTAGGTGAGTATCATGGTCTTGAGTCACCGGGACAAACCAAGGCCAGGTGGGAACTGGGATGCTGCATGCAACGAGCAGGTGGTGGCGAGGCAGCTGGCTGCGCCAGTCGGCCGTACCGGTCCTCATTGTGTGTGTCTTGTCATCAAGACATCTCTACCCTACAGAGACCCCGGAAGCATGATGTCCACTCGTTGGCCCCACTGGGGACCCACAGCACTGTGTGGCCAGCTCAGCTCTCCTGAGGGTCAGCCCTTGCCCAGGAGAATTAATTAGGCTCCTTGCTTCTTTTTTTCCCTCTCTGCCCTAGAAGCCAGGGCCTCTCTGGTTTGGTTTCTTCAGGCTTCCAACATCAACTCAGAATTTGATGCTGTTTTCACCTCTCCTCATGCTGAGAAAATCTCAAAATGACATGGAGATAACGACCTGCCCAAGTCAAGGGCACCCTGGCCTTCCTAGCACTTCCCATACACAGTCCCACAGGCAGACACCTGGGGGATCTGGACCCAATGATCTGGACTGGCCCAGGTCAGTAGAGTCCCAAAAAGTCTGGTGGGTGGGGGGATGAATGTGTCCGAATAAGGATAAGTTAAAAGGATCTGGGGTTCAGGAAGGACCACAAGCTGAAACAGCACCGGCCACACAGAAATTCTGATAATCAAGCCAACATGATGCTGGATTGCTGTGAAACACTGGAATGCAGCGACCTGCTCCTCACTACCAGGTGTTCCTTAAGAAAGTTCAGGTAGTTCTTCATTGAAGGAGAGAGGGGAGGAGGGATGAAGGGAAGCAGAAAAGAAGGAAGGAAGAAGAGGAAGAAACTTTTCAGGAACTGGGGTGGATGAGAACTAGACCTTGCTCAGAAGGAGCTTGCAGCCTGGCAGGCGGGGTGGGGGGTTGGGGGGGGAGAGAGAGAGAGAGAGAGAGAGATGGCGCACAGTTGCCCACGATGCATGGTGGTCAGTGCCAATGTCGAGAAAAAACAAACCACATCTGATGGCGGGAGCTCAGAGGGAGTGACTCGCTCTGTGAAGTGCTGGAAAGTGTTCTATGGCTGAGCTTTTAAGGGTGGGATAGCAGTGGACAAAGTGAACAAAGGGAGGTAAGTCATTCTCGGCAGGACTGGCAGGGGTAAAGGCAGAGAGGCAGGAAGATGTGACCACTTGCAGGGAGAGGTGAAGTGGTTCAGCTGCCTGGGCCATGGGGCGCCTAGAGTCCCACGAGGGCCTGGAGATGTGAGCCAGATGGTGGGAAAGAGCTGAGGAGCTCACCTGGGGATAGACAGACAAGGTGTACAATCAGGAGTGTGTGACATGTCCGGCCACCAAGGAGTGTAAAGGGAAGGACTTGGAAACTCTGGGGGCAGCATTAACCTTTACTAGAAATAGGGACCACTTCTTTTGGACCCGAGAAAGTTCTGGGGTCCCTGAAGCCCCTCGGAGGGTGGCCCTCTGGCCCTGTGAGCCGAGCACAGAAGAGGAGGTGACCCCGGTGGCAGGGCGCAGCTGGGCCGTGTGTGAGGACATTTCTGGCTAGAAGGCTGTTGGGCCAGGTAGGATGGGAGGTATTTCATGGTAATTCTCTCACTGGTGTTCTCTACAGGCAAAGTGACATCCTGCCCACTGAGCGGATGGACTGGGACAGGCGAAGGTCAGAGGGGCTCAGATGAAGCCTCCTGGGTACCCAGTGGAAGCCTCTCAGCTCCTGGGGCAGCGCTGCCGGGACGATTCTCACCCATGAGAGGAATCAGAGCCCAGTGTCCCCGATCTGCACCTCTGGGCCCTGAAGACCTTGCCTGGAGTTCCTGAGCCTCAGTTCCCTTATCTGCAAAAGGAGAAGAAGAGTCATACCCGGCTTACCTTGTTGACTATTGCACGGCTCAACAAAAGCATAAAAGCCACGGAAGACACTTCGTACCCGGGAATGCCTTACACAAGGGTTAGATGTGATTGTTAACACAAACAGCTGTGTCACAGAGCCCAGAAGACCCAGACACGAAAGGTCAGGGACCTACACCCAGGTCTGTTAGGGGCCAGGTGAGCCAGGGGGAGCCTCTAAGATTCTGCCAGGGGCCTCTCTCCCTGTCACATGCTGTGCAAGGAAACAGGCCAACCTGACTTCAAACCCCACTTTCGCCCTTCCTCGCTGTATGACCTTGGGCAAGGCACTTCATTCTCCGGGCCTCAGCTTCCTCGCCTGTAAGTGGTGGTGGGAGAGCCCATGGCGGGGGTTCTGTTGTGGGAGTAAAGATGAGGCCTGCCAAGTCCTGGCACAGGGCTGGGCTGCTGAAAATGCTGGTGGAAGTGGTTGTTGCTTGTCTTCCTCCGCTCCCAGCACTTGGCCGCCTCCCACTCCCCTGCTCCTGCGTTTGTCTCTTCCTGCGAGCCTTGCCCACGGTTCCTGAGGGATACCCCTGCGTCTGGGGAGGTCCTTGGAGCTTGGGCCTGGAAGGCAGGCAGGTAGCAAGGTCTGAGAAGGGCTTCCAAGGCTGAGGAGGCCACACCTGTGGCCAAGGCTCTGGACCTCCACCCAAGGGCTGGGCCCAGTGGTTTTGCCAGGAGCTTTTCTGTTGCAGAATTCCATGACCCTGGGACTCCTCTTAGTGTGGTGAGTGCCCAAGACACCATCCCCAGGGTGACTTTCTCAGTCCTAGGACACTGAGGGCAATGAGGCCAAGACTCCCAGTCCTCCAGCTCCCTGGTCTCCTGAGCGCAGCCCATGGCCGGGCTGCTCCTTCCAGCCCCTCCCGCCCCAGCCCAGCCCCATCTCAGATAGGCAGGAGTCCAGGAGAGCCCACCTGGGGAACTCACAGACCTGCCTTCCCCCTCCCGAAGCCTCCTTCAGCAGCGCAGCCCTTGCCCCTCATGGGGCACTTTAGGCAGAGCTAGGAAACCACAGAAATTTTAAGCTGAGCTGAAGGAACATAATGGCCTCAAATCTGAAGTGACAGCAGCATTATTAGCCAGCAGAGAGCCGCGGGAACCACAGGACAGCAGGGAGGGAGGGGAGAGAGGAGGAGGAGGAATGGGGGGCAAAGAGACAGAGCAGACCCCGGAAGGAGGCAGGGCTTGGGGTATGGAGACTCAGGCAGGACCCAAGTGGTGGTGTGAAAGGGGCTGCCCAGGAGTCCGGGGGCAGAGTGTCCCAAAAACGGCAATGAAAATAACACTAAGAGCAGCTAAGGCTTGTGCAGAGCTGCAAAGTGCCAGGCACTGATCCAAGCTCTCGTATTAACAACTGTAATCCTCCTGATGTGGGTGTGAGTATTACTACCCTCATTTTACAGATGGTGTGCAAAGTACAGCACAGAAAGGGCCGGCGATAAAGAATGCTGATCCCGGCTGCAAGGCTGGGGTCTGCTGCTTGCAGAGGATTTCCTCTGCTCTCTAAAGGTCAAAAGTTAAAGGCCTCTCTCAGGGGTCACTGAGAGGCAACTATCATGTTTGGGCTGCACGGAGACCCCGCCTGCAGGATTTAGGAGGGAGGAAAGGCCATGAGCTAAGACCACCTCTCGGGCATGGATGACGAGGGCCAGATGAATGCCAGGGAGCAGCAGGGCCAGAAACACAGAGGTCAGAGGACTTGATTAGCCTGTGGGAGTCAGAGCTCAGAGGTCCATTTAGCCAACCAGTGGCTGGAGGCTATGACCACTGAGGCTTGGCTTGGGCCCTGCCGAGGTCATGGTGAAGCTGTAGGTTAAGGTGTGACTTCTGATTTCTTCCAAGAAGGAGCGAGGGAGCACGGTCACCAGCTGGCCAGCCCGCAGCCCTCCCGGGGTCAGGGCTCTTCCTCTCTGGCCCTGGCCAACCACGCGGGAGACCTGCTGAGTCCCCTCCGGAGGGAAGCACTTCCTATTGGGCTAAGGCTGTCACATCCCAGAGGGCCCAGTTCCAAGTGCAACACCTCTAAGTGAGCTGTGCACCCCACCCCATCCTGCATCTAGATATAGTCAACCCCTGACCATCCGGCCTCCTTGGAAATCAGATTTTCGAAATTGTATTGATGTCACCATGGGTTCTCAGTCTAGGGCACAAATAAGTTTTAGTCACGCTTAGTCGGCTGCTGAGTTGAAGGAAATGGTTCACTTCCTGTTGCAGGGAAGGGCTGAGCAGGCGAGCAGAGAAAATTTGAGGCATGGGAGCTCTGCTTTGGGGCCAGTCATGGCTAAGAGGCCACCTGGGATCAAAGCCTGACCATGTGACCCCATGAAATGATCTCATGAGGATCACTTAACCTTTGCACGCCTAATCTGTAAGACGGGGGTACTGACTGCATCCAGATCCACGCTCCTGGTGGGGTGGCTGTGAGGAGGAGGCATCAGGGCATCATCAGAGGGCACAACGCTAGTTTCCGTTGTCATGCCATACACTGGAGGGGGTTCTGTCCCTTCCCAGCGTGGGGAAAGATTCTCAGTCTGTGACATGTGATGGAACCACCCCGGGAAGCTGTCTCCTGCATCAGAAGTCTGGGGTTGTTTTAGTCCTATGTCTTGGGCAGGGGCAGGGCGGGGGCGGGGGGCTGATTCTAGAAGAATCAACCTCTGCCCCCCAAAAAGGGCCCCATCAGCTTAGGCCTTCTCTCTGCCTTCTTGCACCTCGCACTGGATCCATATAAACTATCGAAACTCGCAGCAGTGCAGGGAGCTCCTGTCACCAAGAAATTCCCAGAGACCCCGGAACGCATTATAGTTAGCGGCAGCCCCTGCCCATGGCAGCAATGGGAGAATAACGGTAGCGGTGGAGACATTGAGCACATCCTGGGTGCCAGGCACTTTCTTAGAGAGCGCCTCTAACCCTCCCGATGACACTGCAAGGCTGGTTTTATCACCCCATGCTCTAACCTCCCCCTGGCACCTGCACCCCCTCCCCCTCAGACTCCTCCCCTGCCCAAGGCCTCATTGTGGTTCAGGCTGAAGCTGGGCTGTCACTCCTGGGGGGCAGAGGAGGGAGGGCTTTCTCACTTCCTCTAGGCCAGCTCTGCCCCCACACCCCTGCAGCGTTCACTAAGCACTCTGTACTTACCCTTTGTGAACACTCATCACACTTCATACTGATCCTACTTTTTATTTCATTTATTTTGAGGGGTGATTAAGGAATTCACATGGTTCCAATCCAACAGCAGCAACCAGGCGTACAGTGAGAAGTCTTCCTGCCCTCCCACCCGTTCCCCCCAGGGCACTGGGTTCAGCTGCTTGAGGTGCCCAGGGATGCCGATTTCATCACCTCCAGTCGTGATGGCTTGTTTATCTGTCTTCTGTCCTCTAGGAGCCTGTGCCTGCCTTGTTAACCGCTTCATCCCTGGGGCCTGGCACAGAGCCTGACACACAGTAGGAGTATCTTGTATGTAATCTGTCCATTAATCCACCTAGCTACCTATCAGGGGACATCTGTAGAGAGGATTTTGTTGTCGGTGGTAGTTCATTTGTTTGCTGCTTTTGTGCATGAGGCTCAGAGAAGAAAGGTAACTTGCCCACCTGGCTCTAGCTCCCAAGACAGTGCTTGCCCCGGGGACTTGGTTTATATGACTTTTAAGGGCCACTTGTCCCTCCCTCTTGGACTTTTGACCATCCTCTGTGAAATGGATCCTGATTTAATTTTTTTTTTAGTTTAATACAGAAAACAGAAACAGTCACCCTCAGTAAATGATCACAAAGCAAAGAGCGGAGTGTCAGGAAACAGAGCATCACCACACTTCCGAAGCCCCTGGTTCCCGCCCACTCCTGACCTCAAGTTGCGTGCAGGACGTCGCTGCTGCTGCTGCTGCTGCTGCTAACCTGGGGCCTCCATTTCCTCATCTGTAGAATGGGAAGGGGCCTGTTAGGTCTGCAGTTCAACGGATTGTTGACGTCTTCTCTAGTTTTACCCCTTCCAGCTGGTACTGCTTTATGCCAGCACTAAAAGGAAATGATAGTCGTGAAGGACTTTTGATTAAAGCGACTGCTCAGTACCAATGTAACAGATGCATGAGGTGGGTCCAGACAGTTCTCCCCACAATGGCCAATCCAGCCATTTCCTTAGCTCTGGCCAAGGGTCAAGTACACACAGGACCTGCCATAGGTCCTCCGAAGAGCTGCAAGGAAAGGCAGGAGGAAGCGGCAGTTGGAGCTGGGAAGTGATAACCACCTTGGAGAGGTGGGGTGGCCCATGCACCATCTTAAGTAGGGGACCAGAAGGCTGCTTTCCAGCTGCCTTAGCTCATTCCTGCCTGGGGTTGTAGAAAGCAGCCCTCACCTCATGGAAGCTTCAGGTTCAAGTTTCTGCAGAACTTTGTTCTCAGTGGTAGCCAGGAACTCTGGGAGTTAGGAAGAGGAGGCAAGAGGGAGTGAGGGGAAGGAAAGGGAGGAGAGAAAAGGGCAGGGAGCTCGGCCAGTGAGGAGCCCCCATGTTGGGGAGGGACATGGTGCCTGCTGACACAGGAAGCGTGCTAGAGGAGGACACGGCTGGGGAGGGCAATGCTGAAGGGGAAACAGTATGAAGAGAAAGATTCAGAAATTCATTCATTCATTTGCCTTTTCACTCATCTATTCAATAAAGATGCCAACATTGAGATAATTGCTAATCAAAGTACATGCAAAATGCTAAGAAAATGTAAAAGGAGCAAATAACAATTTGATGGGTTGCAGGAGTGGGAAAGTTAGGGGAGTAGGCCAATTTCACTGGAAATATTTAGGCCAAGCCACAAAGCAAGCAAAGGTGAAGCCAGCCCCCAAGTCCTCCCCAGCTCCGTGGCCCATCTCTTCCAGAACCTTTAAATCCCAGTCCGGCTGTTGCTCTCATGGCTTTGAGTCCTAGTTCGGCCGCATACTTGCTATGCGACCTCAGGTAAGTGATCTAACCTCTCTGAGCCTCTATTTTCAGCCATAAAATAGGGATGATACCAACTGTGAGGGCTGTCAGGAGATTCAAATACAGTGATACATGAGAGGTACTTTGCGGGGGCGCCTGGCACCTGCATAAGATGCTCTCCAAACAACCTACTGTGGAGATTGTCAGTATCGGGAGCAGCAGCAACTTCATTTACCCAACTCTGGGCCTCTGTCTTTGGTCAGGGGAGGAAAGCTGAGGCTCTTCCCAGCATCCCCCATCCCTGGCCCCCGGCCCTTGTGGAAACATGAGAAGCTGAGCTTGAGGATCTAATGTGTGCCCCCCACAAGCCCCTTAATCCTTCCTGAACTTGGAGGGGGGGGGCGGCCCTGCTGTAACACCTGCACAGCTCTGACATCTCCTGCCTCTGGGCAGAGAAAGCAATTTCAGAAATGACATGTTGCCAACAAGCAGAAATCAGCTTCTGAATTAAAATGTGTCGGCATCAGGCGACCCCAGGCTCGGAGGGCTGGCTGCGTGAAGACAGCTGAGATTAGGGCCTGTCAGCCACAGGAGGGGCTGTGCGGGAAGGGGTGCAGGCACCCGGGGGGCTGCTGGTGGCCGCCCTGGACTTGTTTGGACAGGGGGGCAGGAATTCGGATGCTGGGTCAGGTTCTCCTGTGGCTCCGACCAGTTTCCACCTCTCAACTGTCCACTGCCTGTGGTGGAGGCGGGGCAGGGAGAGTCAGGGAGTCCTCCAGGGCTCCAGCGCGTAAACACACTAATGGGCTCCAGAGAGAGAAAGCCAGGGAGGAATGTGGGCCCCACAGGCCCTGGGGACTCAAGGAGAGATGGGAGTAAAGGGGATAAGAACCCAAGGAGCTGTCAGCCTCAGCACTGCAGGTATGCAGGGAGGAGAGAAAGGGAGAGGGAGGGAGAGAGAAGCAAGGAGGAGGAGGAAAGAGTGAAAGGCAGGAAGATACCACCAGCCACACCGAATCCTTGCGATTCCCTGATGCCGCCTCCTCCCTGGTCCCCAGACCTTTGCACAAGCCATGCTCTACACGGTGGGACCAGAGGCACGAAGGGGCTGTTTCATTTCCAGCCATCCCTATTGCTTATTGTGGGACCTTGGGCATGCCAAGGGAACCTCTCTGAGCTTCAGTTTTCTTACCTGTAAAATGCGTTCATGGTTTTACGTAACCCTAAGGTGGTCATAGTGGTTAACCGAGAATATCCGGGGAAACAACGCCAGAGTTCCTGGGCAGTGAGGTGCGCCTCACAGGGCTCATCACCTAGTGATCCCTTCTCCTTGTCTGTGGCTTCCCTGAAGGCCCAGCCTGTCTTGTCACCGTGGCACTCTGGCACGTGCCTGGCACACTCTAGGTGGGCACTTAGTTTGCTGAGTGATCAGTTACGAAAAGGCACACCAGGTGAGAGACATGAGAAGTGACAGGAAAGGGTGGGGGGTGAGCAGAGGACCCTGCCCCATGGCTCTCTCTCCAGAATGTCCCCACACCAATCATAGATCATTCTTCTGGTCTTTGACAGACTTCCTTCTGGAGTGGGGCTTGGCAGGCTGTGCTGGATACCTAGACGGTGACCATATTTCCCCTGCGGGAAATTGGACATATGGGATCATTCCATGTGTCTCTAGGGGTTGGCAGAGGCAGAATAATTGATCTTGGGCCCATCTCAGGAGCTCCAGGGCTTAGGGCCACCACAGTCATGCTCCGTAGAGCTGGGAATCTGGCAAGGGCCAGAGCAGGGCCCGTGGGGATAGGGGGTTGTCAGGAGTAGCAAAGAGGGAGGCTGAGGCACTGCTGAGCCTCTAGGGTTGGACAGAGGTGGTCCGGGGAGACAGCGGCAGGGCTGCCTCAGGATTTCAAGAGAGGCATCTCCTTCCCCTCGCCCTCACCACCGGTCTAAACGTCTCCCACAACCGCTGCAGCAATTCTGCTGGAGGATGGCTCCGCTTCGCACTCCCTGCTGAGAGCTAAGTCACCAGAGAAGAAACCCGGGAGTTTGAGAAGATTCCAGAGGGCAGTGGGTGTGAGCTCAGGCCAGAGAAAAGCCTGAGCTTGAAACTCAGCTCTGCCACTCACTTGGCAAATGATTCAAGCTCCCCAAACCTGGTTCCTCATCTGTGAAATGGAGTAAGAATTCTTATCCTGCAGCACGATTGTGAAGATTAAAAGGAATGCCATGAGGGTAAGGGAGAAGGGAAATCTCCTTTGTGACCAAATAAAAATAGGAATGACAGAATGGGAATAAAAATAGGAATAGGAATAGGAATAGGAATTGCAATCGATTTGGTCAAGGATTCCCAAAGGAGGCTGGAAGTATTGGGTAAAATGTTGGGCCACAGGATATTCCCACAGTCCCAGAGCATCGCCCCATGGATGAGTCATTAATCACATGAATCACAAAAAGAGAAAGGCGACTTCACATCAGAGAAGTCTGGCGGAACCCACATTAATCAAGTGATGAAATCCTGCATCCCCGGTAAGGTTGACGAACTGACATCCCGTGGCCCCCGACAACACGCACAGAGGACACACGGCACCCAAGCAGGCTGCCTGCCAAAATCTAATCTAACCAGAGCTGGACTCCACTCATAAGGAGCCAATCAGACAAATCTCCACTGAGAGCCATTCTGCAAGACATCTGGTCCGAACGATTCAAATGTCAGTGTCATGAGAGCAAAGAAGGCAGGGGGACTCTTCGAGACTACGGGGGGCTAGAGAGACATGACAACACAGTGCAATCCCTGCCCGATTCTTGGGTGGATCCTGAATCAGGGAAAACTTATAAAGGACATTTTGAGGGATAATTGGGCAAGTCTTAGCGTGGACTGTGCAATAGATAATATCATGTCAGTGTCAAATTTCTTGGATGTGCTGATGGCCTTGTGGTTCTTTGGAGAATTTTTTTTAAGGTTTTACTTACTTACCTATTTTAGAGACAGAAGAAGGGAAGGAGAGAAACATCAGTGTGTGAGAGGAACATCGATCAGCTGCCTCTCACACGCCCCCATCTGGGGACACTGCCCGCAACCCAGGCATGTGCCCTGACTAGGAATCAAACCACCAACCCTTTGGTTTACAGGCTGGCGCCCCATCCACTGAGCTGCACCAGCCAGGGCTGGAGAATGTTCTTGTTCTTAGGAGATATATGAGAAAATATTTAAGTGTCTTGGAGTCTGCAATGTTCTCACAAATGGCTCATTAAAATAAATACACACACAGAGTGAGCAAATGTGGTTAAATATTTTTAAGGAGGGGTGCACCATGGGTAAGGTACCCACCTAGTGATCGTCTCGGAAAGCGCTGATTTCCAGGAAGAGCAGAGCACTGAGCCGCTAACGGTGAAGAGGCCGGAGGGTTTGTTTGGGAACCGGTTTACAGACAGGAGCAGGGAGAGGCTCAGCTGCCGGTGGGGGAGGCTGAAGGTAACACAGGATACAAAGAACATAGATTTGGAGGCAAAGACCTGGGTTGACTTCCTAGCAATGCAGCCTTCAGTGAATCACTTAACTGTTTTGTGCCTCAGTTTCCCTATCTGTAAAAAGGGAAGAAAGATGTCCTCTTTGCGAGGCTCAGGTGAGCAGACAAGTGAGAAGCCCTTGGCACAACGGAGCCTGTGGTGCGTGTGGGCACGCTGTCCCAGCTGCAGGCCAGGACACTGGCAGAAGAGCACGTTAGGACAGGAATGCAGGTGGATCTGTTGGTGCCCTCGGGGTTGGACTGTGGACCTCCCTCTGCCTCCCTCCCTGGGACCCTTATGGATCCCAGCAGGGCTGGGGGGTTGGGGCAGGGCAGAGACAAGCCCTCTCTGCTTCCCTTTGCTCAGAAAGGGGCCTCCTGCCCCATCAGAACCTCAGGAGTGTGGCTGGTTGCGGACATGCATTTTCCAAAGCATGCCGGGAAGGCAGTATGGCCAGAGGAGGGACTCTTGGGCGGACACGTTAATGGCCCAAACCATTGCATGCACATGCCTCTCATTTCTCCTAATGGATCATAAGTCCCAGAGGTGCTGGCTTTGCTTTATCTTGCCCCCACCCTAACCTGCATTGCTGGCCATGAAATTAGGACTCTGGAAATACTTATCCTCTCTGGGAGGGGACCCAGGCTCCAGCATGATCTGACTTGGCACGTAACCTCGGAGGGGTTACTTCCTTCCTCTAGGCCCCAGTTTACCCAGAATCCATAAAAGGGGGTGACCCATCCCTGAAATACCCACATCTAAGGGGAGGCAGCAGTGAGAGAGGAAGGAACACATACTTTGGAGGCCGGCAGCTCTGTGCTCCAATCCTGGCACCAGTGCTAGCTGGTGGTGCTCAGGAGCCTTCCCATCTCACCACACCATCTCCTTAACCTTCAGATGGGGGCAGCTGTGTCCAATGAATCAGGTGGTCACAACCAATCGAAACAAAAAGGGCACAGACAGCTGACGTGTCATTTATTGGTTTATTGTCTCTCTCCCCCACTAGAGTATCAGCCCCAAGAGGCAGAGACATGGTCTCTGCTCACCGCTGCACCCCAGTCCCACGGGTGGTGCCTGGCACTCAGTAGGAGCTCCCTAAGCAATTGTTGATAGCATGGACGGACAGAACAGGCACTCAATACACGATAGCTCCCACTGTGATTCTCAAATGTGCTAAGACAAAAAGCATTTGAAGTTCATGGTTGTTGAGAAAGAAAACTCCAGAAAGCAAGAAATATTCTTCAGGGCTGGCATCGGTCTGTCCATCCGTCTTCCAGGCAATAGAGGATACCGGGGAGGCTGGGTTTGTCTGCACCAGAGGATGGACATGAGGTGCCCATGAGAGCCACGAGGATGATCCAGAGAAATGTGGGCTGAGGTGGGTGGTACTTGGCAAATGGGAGCCCCGTTTCTCCTGTCTCTTGGGGCTCCCCTTCTAGCAGACTGTGGCCAGGTGGGGATGCAGGTCCACTCTGCCAATGCAGCTGATTTTACAAGAAAAGCCAGAAAGCCAATGGCAAACAATCCATTTTAAAAAGAAAAACACAAGTAAGAGCAAACAAGCCCCTCAGTGGCTGGGAGAAGCCCTGTGATGTCGCCACCTGCTCGGGCAGCCTAGGTGGAAGGAGCAGGGCCGATGGTGGAGCCCCTGGGGTGGCCTCCGCCGCATCCCGGCCTCTCTGGACTTCTCGGGCGGTCCTAGCCTATGAGACACAGGATTCCACCTAGAAAAATGTCAAAGTGCTGTCCTGACCCAAGTGACCCATGTCACATTTGGTCAGGGAAGCAGCCACTTCCTTGGGTCCTTGGGCTTGGGACGTATCCAGGCTTTGGGGCTCCTGGGCTCAGGCTAGGTCAGCTCCTAGAGTGCCTGGCCGGTGGAGAAGCTCAGGAAATAGTCACTGAAGGGACCTCTTCTGCGTGACCTTGAGCACAGCCCTGCATCCCTGGGCCACAGCTGTAAAGCGGGCGCAGCAATGTGGCCCCACCAACTCGCAGGGGTAATGGGGAAAGCAAGGGAAAGGGGCCAAGCGTTTCCGAAGATTGAAAGTGCTTCACAAAGGCCAGGCATGGTCATCCTTGTTGTCGTTATTATCATTACGAGCAAGACAGTTCTGCCAGAGGAAAAGAGGGGGCCTGGGCCCCAGCAGAGCAGGGAAGTTACAGGTTTCAGAAGGAGGATGGGGATCAAGGCCCCTAGGGCTCACGCAGAAGGGCGGGGTGTGGGGGAGGTGCTGCAGGTGCTGCCCGTAGAATACAGAAACTATATAAATAACATAAATATTTTTCATATATCTTAGCTATATAAATTATTCTCTTTACGTGAGGTAGACAACAAATACCCTGTGAGTGCTTCCCTTAAAACTCTACAGAATGAGAGGTCAGTGGCAACTGGTCCCCGCAGGGCTGGGATGGAACTTTGGGGGCAACTGGAAGAGAGAGAGAGGGAGCAAGGGAGGAACAGAGAAGAGAGGGCTGGAGAGGATGACCCTATAAGCAGAGGGGCCCTCCCAGCCCGCACCCATGCCCTTGACCTGGGTTGTCAGGGTTCATTGCCAGCCATGGTGTTGGTCCCTCAGAGTCTGCCCTTTATCCTCCTGCAACCCTGACTCTGCCGACCGTGGGGCTGGGATGCAGATGGTGTGTTGGTGGATCAGGACCCCTCTTTCTGAACCTTGGGCTGTGCCAGGGTGGAGGCAGTGTTGGGTCTCAGAGGAGCAGGATGAATCGGCCAACCAAGAGGATATCTCCATGCGACGGGGGTGAAAAGAAACAGCAAACCAGACCTGCCTCCATTTTGCTCTTTCTGCCAAGATGTGGGCCAGCTGCTTGGGTCAGCAGTCAATCTAGAAAGGGGTCTCATCGGAGCTGCTGCAGCCAAAGATCCTTCCAGCATCCTGCAGGCTGCCCTGGCCCACTGAAGACAGGGTAGCTCCTTCTCACCCTTGCGGGTCTCAGGGGGCCCCCACGGCTTCTTCCAGGGGCTTGCGTGGACAGTTTTTGAGCATACAGCTGATTCTGAAGTTTCCTGTTTCAGCCGAGGGTCAGCAACTCTGGGTTCAGGGAGAAAGGAAGCTGACAGAGGGTGTGGCAGGGCCAGCAAAGTGGCCAAGGGCATCCCAGAGGAGGTCACTTCCTCCCAGCTGGCATTGAGCCCTGCTCTGGGGAAGAACACAGCCTTCAGAAAAGTGATCCCTGCAAGGCCTTGATCCTGAACCAGAGGGCTGTGTGCTGCTGAACGGGAATCCTCAGCCTGGCAGGTCCAAGGGGTGTGTGAGTACACGTGTGTGTGTGTGCCAGCCTCTCTCTCCTACCCTCATACAGGGCCTGGTAGGTAGCACTGAAAATGTCCACAGGATTGGAAGAAACTACCAAAGTCCCTTCTGTTCCTCAGGTAGAACCAGAGTGTGGGGCCAATAGCAAATGAAGGGGCCCCCAAGAAACCAGGTTTAGCAAAGACTTTTCATGTCCCTACACCTCCAGCCAGGGCAAAACCTTAATGCGCTGAGTAGCTGTAAGAGTGGAAGTGTAACCAGAACCAGAAGGCATATGCCAACTCTCCTGCATCACGAATGTGAACTGCGCTGGAGCCTCACAGCATGGAGGGAATCCCAGGCACCGAGCAGTTGACCAAAGTGGGCTCCAAGGGAGGTTGAGAAAATGAGCTTGCCGCATCCCTGCCTGGCACCGGGGGCGGTGACCCTCTCCTGGGCTGGGACTAAAGTTCTGTGTCCCAGGGAAAACTGGAAGGGTTCACCGTGTCCCTGTGCCACCTGAGTGCCCCATCTGAGCCCCACCCTGGGGACTGGCTCTCCCTATCGGTCTTACATCTGCTGGTGCTCTGACCGAGCAGGGCCGGGTGGGTGTGGATAACAGCTCTCAGGACAAGAATGAGGCCTCAGCACAGGCATATTTTAAAAACAAAGTCAAGGACACAGAGTTCCAGGGCATGTCTCCAACTTGGGTCTGCTCATGCCCAGGAAGCTTTTTTTCCTCCAAACCAACAGCTCCCATCACCTGGCCTTTCCCCTCATCTCTAGTACAGCAAAGCCATTCGGGTAGTGATGGTGTGTGGTCCCCAGGAGCACTGAGACCTGAACAGAGCCAACAGGAGGGACTGTCCCATCCCAGCCAGACTCTAGCCTCGGCTTCCAGCTGACACTACCTCCCTGTGAAGCTCAACTCCCTGTCTCTTTCTGGTTCAAGACCATTTATCCCAGAAATTGAGATGGTGGGAGATTCCCCCTCTCCCCTCTAAACCTCGGTCTTGCCCTCCTCCTGGCCTTCCTTATTTCCTTCCACATCTTTCCCATTCTGCCTTCCTGTTCCAAGTTCTCAAAAAGGCTGGAGACCCTGGCATCAGGGGTAGGGCCTGCACCTCTCATTCTGAGAGTTGAGGGAGGGGAAGACAGCCCGGCCCGATGGAGAGAGGAGTGTGCGTGCTCTGGCACATACATCGATGAGCGCATGCATGCAGGTGTACCTGCCCGGAGGGGCCAGCTGAACAGCTGGGTGGCTTCAAGGTGCCGGGCACCGAGGGGGGTCCTGGCAGGGCCCAGCTGGCACACTGGGCAACAGACCTAGTGCTTACAGGTGTACACGAGCTCCTCCTGCACGCACTGCTGACACTCCACGTAGCAGCACCACTGCACCTGGCAGTGGCAGGAGAAGGCCACCAGGCGGCTCTGGGTGTCGTAGCCCCGCCCGCAGCACAGGCTGCTGCAGCTGGCTTCCCGGGAGCATACTCGGCCTGCTGTGCCAGGGGAGTACTTGCTGGGCCGGCAGAAGCTGGGTGAGTCCTCCATGTAGACCAGGTCTCCGGGACGGGGGGCCAGGCCCTTGGTCGGGCTGCCTGGCCTAGCAGGTGCCCACAGCTCCAGGCGGCCCAAGGCCTCATTGGTGGCACTGGACACCTTGACCGCTGAGTCATAGCGCAGCTTCAGCATCTGGCCTGTCTCTCGGAATGGGGAGAGCTGCTTCCAGCAGGTGCGTACGGCGCAGGAGCCCGACACGCCATGGCACTTACAAGTGGTCCTGAGGCCATTCTTCACAGCCTGCGGGGAGAGGCAGAGTGGAGGCGTGGTCAGAGGCCCAGGGCCCACAGCCTGAGCCTGCCCCCAGGGTGCCGACCCTCGCAGGGGAGTGGCCAGCAGATGGGATGGCTAGCCATGTGGCACCTTTGTGCAAACTAGCCCAAGGCTTCTCTTCCGCTGGGTGGAGGCAGCCCGATGCCAGCGTGCATGCTTCCATGAGAGCAGGGAGGGCAGGCTCTCAGCCCCAGCCCCTTCCCTTGGCCAGAGTTCCTGTGCAGTAGACAACTTGCACGTGTGAATACAGCTGTGGTTTACACCAGCTCAGTGATGAGGGAGCAGAACACAGAACTTCATTTCCTAAAGAACTGGAGCTTCAGCCTGTCCCAACCCCCAATCCAATAGACCTGGATACTTTTTACCCTCAGTCCTCCCTCTGCTCTGTGACCTCAGCAAATTCCCTTCCCTTCTCTGGGCCACCTCCTCTTCCCATTCATAAGTCTTCAAACTATGTTGGCTTCTAGGACCTCCAGGAAGACTAGCCCTTGGAATGGAGACCCATCTCCAAACACGTTCCTGCCTCACCATGTCCTGGTCCCAAGCCTGACTTCCACCTGCTGCCCAGAACCAATGACACCCAGGACCCTTCCCTGCTTCCCGGTCATGGTCTAGAGCAGATGCCCAGGGAATGTTGGTCGAAGGAATGGGGTTCATCCTGGGATAGCTGTGTGTGTGCTAGGGAGCAGGGCATGGGAGGAACCTCCTACAGACTTAGCACCCTGGCTGGAAAGGTCTTGGGCCACTCAGGAGCGTGCTCACCTTAATGCCCACATGGGTGTTGTGGGCGTCTGCCCGTGCCCGCAGGTCTTTGCTTCCTCTCTTGGGCCCCAGGAAGTTGCTCAGAAACTTGGTGCTGTACTTGAGGTTGTCGCCACACACGCCCCACTGCCAGGCCTGCCGGCTCTCCAGGCCCGGGGAGTCATCGCAGGTGCAGCGCTCCATGCGCCCGGCGCTGCAGGCCCGAGCCAGAGTGTGGGTGAGGGCAGCTGAGGACACCGAGTACAGGAAGGCCGTCTCCTTGAAACCTGGGCCAGGCACCGGGGAGATTAGGGGGCAGGAGGAGAGTGGGTTTACAAGCTGCCCAGGTGAGCAGGATGAGGGGTTTGTGAACCTGAGGACACAGCTCGGGGCCCCTGCCCTGCCACCTGTCCCTTAAACGCAGGCTGCAAGTTGCTGTTTACAATGGGACTTTAATTCACTGTGAAGTATATGCCCAGATTCACCAGGTGGCAGGTCAGGAACCCATGAGAACACTGAGACGCAAAGAGAGGTGACTTAGGCACCTGGTGAGGCACTAAGCTGGGGCCAAACCACCGATATTGCCTCCAAGTCCATGTGCGAACAAATTGGGCTGAATCACTTCGGAAGCCCCAGATCCCCTGAAATATGCCCTGTGGACTTCCCGTGCTTCATGATAATCTTCAGATGTCATTCTCTGCTGCCTACTGTGGAGTGCACCTGATGACAGAATGACTTGGGGTCTCTTGCCAGATTGACCATCCACCCACTTCTGGGACCATTGCGACTCTTGCACTGCTAGGGTGTGCCCCAAAGCTGGCCTCCCTCACAAGCCCGCTGCCTCCTGCCTGCTCTCCAGAGTAGTGGGGTGCTGGCGACACTGGGGGGTGGGATCAGCTCTGGCCCAGGCTCCCTCCAGCCTGGAGGTGCAGCTGGCCCACAGTGCAGCGCGGCTGCCTTTTTGTAAAAGCCATTATAGCCCCTGCCCCTGGGTGATGGGGTCACATGATGACCTGTTTTCCCCCTTAGGCTGCAGGCTTTCTGAGGGTTGACCGGGTCTTGACCAGCTCTGTGCCTCCAGCATCCAGCACGGTGCCCAGCTCACTGTGAGCCTCACCAGATGCTCAGTGAACAGATGGCCGGTGGAGACGTGGAGAGATGCAGGGGATCGGGTGGGGCAGGGGCAGGGAGGGAAAGACGAATCAGTGGATTCGGTGGATGTGGTGAACAAAGAAACAGGTGAATGAATGAGTAAATAAACGAATTCGGCCTGACTCACGGTATTTGGCCAGCTATTGACTGCCTTCCACCCTTGCATGCTCTTGCACTTAGTTTTGGGTGTGTGTGTATGTGGAGGAGGCTCAGGGATGGGACTGGGAGGCCACCTATCTCATCTGTGGACTCTCCAGGGTGAGCAGTGCCTCCTCCTGTGTCCTCCTTGCTCCTTTTCCCCCACCCACCCACCTAAACCGACAGAAGGCTGAGCCTCGTTAACTCCCAGGACTCTTCTCGCTCAGGACTGTGCTGGGTTCACAAGGGTAGTGTGGCCGGAGTACAGGGGCCAGGGGTATGGGAAGCACAGACAACCCCCAGCTCTCCTCCCTCCCAACCCTCCTCCTCTCCCCCACCCTGCCAGCCCCCTCCCCCAGCCCTCCCCCAGCCCTCCCCCCTACCTCTCTTGAGCAGGCCTGTCCTCCCCTCCAGGCTGCAATTCCAGCGCTCATGCCGAAACTGGAACTGGCACTCGAGCAGGCTGAGGTGGGCAGCATCCTGCAGGGTCTCAGCCAGGCCAGGCTCCCGCCGACAGAGCTGCTTCTGCCGGCGGGACAGCTTCAGCAGGTCACACTGCTTCAGGTGCGCCCCACCCTGCGCTGGGGCCGCTGCAGTGCCCAGCCCTGGGAAGGGCGTCAGGACCTCCCGCCCAGTCAGGCTGGAGAGGGCAAGAGGAGGGAGACCTGTGACCCTTAGGGGTTGTGACAAGGCAGAAGGGGTAACAAAAAGAAGGATGGCAATCCCCGAGGACTGAGGGGTAGGGGGCCTTTTGGGGGGCCTTCATTATATCTGGGGGGGAGGCCAGTCCCATGGAGTTATATTCCCATTTTGTAGAGTAGGAAACAAAGGTGCTCATACAAGGGCTAGTGCAGGACCCCAAACCCATTTTCCAGATGCCAAAGTCTCTGCTCTTTTTCCCCACCCTCTTAACCAAATTTGCCCCATCACAACAATCATCTGGGGTGCTTATTAAAAACACAGATTCCCAGGATCCACATGGCAATTTTGCTTCTGTGGGTCCGGAATGGGGCCTGGGTAATCTGTATATTTAACACAAACCCGGGCAGCTTCTAGTGATCAGGGAAGTTTGGGAAATACTTCATGTAGCATTGGCGGCTGCCTGGAGGGGACATTCCTAAGAGGGGCAGGCAGAGCGCTGTAGACGGTGAGCAGACACCCAGCCCCCCTCCCTGGTAGCCCACTCTCCCTTCCATACGTCACTGCCCAAGGACTCCCACGTCAGCCTAACTGATTTGTACAATTCCCAGACAGGTCTTCAACCATCTGTCCACTCAGGGCCTGTTACAGATGTTTGGGGAATACACGCATGGGTGGAAGGATGGATGGATGGAAGGAAGGAAGGGTGGGTAGGTGGATGGATGGACAGACTGACAGATGGGTGAATGAAGGTGAAGGAGCTGAATTTCTGTCAGGCCATGGGCCCCAGACTTCTTGTTCTACCATACCCGAAGTTCATGGATTTTGGAATCGGCTGCCAGATTCTAATCCTGACTTCCTAGCTGTGCGACCTTGAAGCCTTGGCTTTCTCCTCTGGTAAATGCAAACAGCAATCCACTCTACCTCCTGGGGCTGCTGGGAGGACTGCATGAAAAATACCAACCACAGTGCCTGGGTTTGTTCGCTTTCCTGCTAGCTGGGTTTCTCAAGGTTCTTTTCTCTTGCAAGACGCTTTACTCTTTAACTTGGGCAGAGTCTTCCCTTTGTCCAGATAAGGAAACAATGGTTTTAGGAAGAGGCAGCAACTGGCCTGAGTCACCCATCGGAGCAGCAGCAGGTGGGGACTAGAATTAGAGCTCACCTGGCCTCTCCCCAGGAGCTCTCAGTGAAACGGTCCTATGAGTTCGAGTTTCACTGCCATGGACCCTGGTGGCCCTCTGTGTGGGTGAAAGTAGCTCCTTTCTAGAAGATACTGGCCTCGTGGCCAAGGTAAAAGAACAAAGGTAGAACCACGAAATGGCTCTTAAAGCTCTTGCTCGAATGTGGCACTTGTCATTCCTGCTCATGTGCCACTGGCAAGTCCTGGCCAAGCCATGAGGGGTCAGAAAGGCCCACGTCCCGTGGACACAAGGGCACAGTTCTCCCGTTTAGAGCCACCTGCCCCAGCCGGGATATCTGGCTGGATGCCACACCCTCCCTGTCTGGGTGGGTATGGGTCCTGGCCAGGTCCCAGGTGCCCCCAGAAAGTGACCGTAGATTCCAAACCCATCAGGTGTAGCCAACCCAGTATGGAGCGTATCTCTGAAACCTCTGAGCAGAGACAGATGCTATCAGGCTCCTCTTGGCCCAGCCTGGCCCTGGGTTCCCCTCCCAGACAGGGTGAGGGCAGGGACCCATTAATCATTAATCTGGGGGCAAATGGGTAAATTTCCAGTCCACCAGGTCTACACCCAAACCCCTCCCTGCAGCCTGGCAGGAAACCCTTAGAGCTTGACCCTTGGCAGGTCCACAGCAGAACCTGATGTCAAGTCCAGCTGAGGAGGCCCCACCCTGCCTGCCTTCCAGCGTGGAGGGCCACTGGGGGGCTGCAGGGAGCAAAGGGGCAGCTGACATGTAGCCCTTCAAATGTCTTCCATTTGAAGAGGCTGGTGTGAGGGTCAGTTTTTGCTGACACATTTCCAGTGTTTCAGAAATTGGGACCTTCCTTGTAGCAGCTGATTGACAGGTGAGAGAACAAGCAAGGAGTGATAGGAATTTTGACCAGTAGGCTGCACAGCCTTAAAGACCTGTCTCAAATGCTGTTTTAAAAAAAGATTTTATTTATTTATTTCGAGAGGGGAAGGTAGGGAGAAAGAGAAGAAGAGAAACATTGATCGGTTGCCTCTTGCATGTGCTCCAACTGGGTACCTGGCCCGCAAAACAGGCATGTGCCCTCACTGGGAATCGAACCGGTGACCTTTTGCTTCGTGGGACAATGTCCAACCAACTGAGCCACACAAGAATAATAGCTATTGCCCTGGCTGATGTGGCTCAGTGGATTGAGCACTGGATTGCGAACCATAGGGTTGCCACCAGTTTGATTCCCAGTCAGGGCACATGCCTGGGTGGTGGGCCGGGTCTCTGGTAGGGGGTGCTCAAGTGGCAATCACACATTGATGTTTCTCTTCCTCTCTTTCTCCCTCCCTTCCCCTCTCTAAAAATAAATAAATAAAATCTTTTTAAGAAAGAATAATAGCTATTGTTATATCATCAGAGCTATATTGTGTGATATGATATGTCTACCATTTTGAATGCTTATTACTCAGGCCTTTAAATTACTATGTGGACACCTGCTGGACTGGCTGCCTATGTGTTCATTCTATCTACAAGGTTAGCATGTGGTCTTTGTAGATCATTTTATACCACTTGACCTTGCTGCTCTGGCCTGTTGATTGGACCAATGAGGATCACATGACCCAAGCTGGGCCCATCAGTCCTTTCTCCGGGAATTTGAAATTTGAATTAAGCAAGCATACATACAGTTGTTTTCTCTCTTTCCTTTTGGGTGACTGGGCCAGTAACTCAGGTGATGAAAAAGAAAGCTGGTCTAAAGGGAGAATGAACCAAAAGCATGGAGAGAGGCAGAGGTGAGAGCAGGACAGCGAATGTGGGACGCTCTTCGACCCCAGGTCCCCGAGTCTTCCCGAGGTCGGCTGCGTTCTTGCCTGAGACGCTCCTGCCTGCAGAGCAGTGTCAAGGCTGGGAGCTGGTTTGTCTAACTGAGGGTGCCTGCCGCCCCTGACCTCGACCTTATGACAGCTGTACCGTCCCAGTGTACCCTTAGGCTGCACTTGGGAGCCAGGCTCAGCACCCTTTACCCATCCACGGGCACATGTTTTGTTTTTTTGTTTTTTAATTTCGTGTAATAGGCCCTGTGATTGATGGCCCCAGGAGTCCAGTATAAAGTCGGTTAATTTTATTAGCGGTAATGACACTTAGTAGCGATTAATGGTCAGGAAAGGCAGCCAACCGCACGGGGGCCTCAGGCTGCACCGGGCCTCCGTCTGCCCAGGGCTGCTCCCAAAGAAGGCTGCCTGGCACTGCCCTGCAGGGCCCGGGAAGGCAGCTGGGAGCCCCTCCAGCACCCAGTTTCCCTCTCATTTTTTTTCTGTGTTGCAGTTTAGGATCATACTTCCTTTGAAGAAATAGGGACATGACATCAAATTTAGAAAACACCTCAAGGTATTTCCTTAAATGGTGCTCCACATGCCCATCCCAGGGCAGCTGCTAGGGAAGGCTTCTTCCTGGACCTCAGAAGAGTTCTAGCGGGTGCAGGTTCCAGTCTGTTCCTGGTCAGTGGACATGATCCCCTCCCCTTGAGCACACGACACTCTCTGGCACCCTAGGCCCGAGAACCCCACCCACCAGGCCCCTCTGCCACCATCTCAATTGCCCACATCTTAGTTGAGACCCCTGGGGATAAACCAGAGAAGATCAAGTGAGCTTCATTAATCTCATGAATCCAGACAAACTGAGTTTCAATAAAAGACACTGCTCGCTCCATGGCGAGGTCAGAGCTCTCAGCCAAACAAGTGACCAGTGTTCTGAACTGAAGAACAGAGGGTGAATAATTTGCGTACTTGCTAATTGCTCTTCCAGGCTGGGGGACCAGATCCTCAGGTTTTTCAGGCAGGAGCCTGGGATCACCCCCCTCATTGGCTGCACTGGCTTCAGCCCAGCTGGTCTCCCCCATTCCTGCTTCCTGTCCTGCTCCCCCAATCTGATTTCTAGACTCTCTTTTCTCATTAAGAAAGCAACAATCCCATGTGACCAGCTCTATTCTCTTCCCTTCTTTTCCCCTAGCCTCTACCTCCTGCCCCCTGCACCCTTGGCCTGTGACCCTTAGGTTAATAATGAGACAGGAAGCCCCCATTCCCACACAATGAGAAGTGTCTGGCTTTGACCCTAGACTATCCTCAGCCACTTCCTGGCCACCTTATCTCCCCCCAAAGTGGGAAAAACAAGGGTGCCCCTCAGGACTTCATCTCACATATACCCCCACCCCTACCCCCAGATCTCTTTTGGCCACTCCCAGCCCTTCCTGCCCCTGCCTCCTTTCACATTCCCCAGTGCTCACCCCATCCACAGCTTTGGCTAAAGTTGCCCCATCTGGGATGACCTTGAAGTAAGCAAAAGAAGGTTCCCCAGGCTGTGGGGAAAGCTTCTCAGGAGACCACTTTAGTTTACCATCAGCAGGACCCCCAGAAACCATCAAACCCCTGAGAAGAAATGGGGTTCCTCCTGGAGCAATCACCCATCACCTGCTGTGAGTGTGGGGACCCAAGGACCTCAGGCCCCCAAGACTGTTCTGACCTGAGTAGCTGGGTCCCAGGTCTGCCCTCAGCCACTGGTGACCTCGAGGATGTCCACTCACCCCCTGAGCTCATTCCAACAAGTACACGTTGACTAGTGGGGGAGCATGACTGGAGCCAGACCGTCTCGGTTCAAACCCACCTCTACCTCTCACTAGTTGTGCCACCTCAGGCAAGGGACTCTACCTCTCTGTGTCTCATCCTAAAAATGCAGGTAATCACAGTACTTGCTTCTCAGGGCAGTCCTGAAGATGAAATGAATTCTCATTTGTAAAGCTCTTAAAATAGTGCCTGGCACATAATAAGTTCCAGAGAAGCAGCATTTTAAAGCACCTACTATGTGCTGGGCACTGTGCTGGATTCTGGGTCCTGCTCCTGCTCTCAAGGAGCTCACAGCGTGGAGACAACCTGGCTGGAGCTGAGAGTGCCCCAGACTCTCCCGAGGCTGTAGAGGGCAGGGAAAGGAGAAGAAAGTTTTGAACCAGCCCAGCTCCCCGAGGAACAGTCAGTAGCTGCTCAGGGACCCAGATCAGAACTCCCAGCCCCACCTGGGTGAGAAACAGACTTTGGCCAGTCCCATCCTGCTGTGGTGGGAGGTCTGGAGGTGGGGAGGAGGCAGGAGGAAGCTCTCAGACCTGGCAGGTGGAGAGCTCTTTCCATCACCTGGGGGTGCCCCAGGCTCTGTTTCCCCCACACACACTCTTGTTTCTGCTTGAGAGGGTCCGATGGGTCCAGAGGAGGCCACCCCCAGGATGTAGTAGGTAAGTGGCAGCCAGGGGTAGGGGGTGCAGGACAAGACTGGTGGTTTCCAGGGCACTGGGTCATGCCAGCATGTCTGGACACTTAGCTAGAGGGGCCAGGAGCTGTGTCTGGCACCAGGGCCCATGCCAACTGCAGGCAGCTGCCTGGGAACCAGGAAAATTTTGCTCTGCCCGGAGCATTGGCCTTGGCCCTACAAAACCCCATTAGATGCTCTGATAACAGGCTTCCGCTGCAGGGCCATTTACATGGTAAATGCTCCTTTTGTGCTTTCATCTCAAACATCTCAGCCCACCTCTCCCAGGCCTCACTAAACCTCCTACACACACACACACACACACACACACACACACACACACACTCACATTCGTTACCCCCAACCACCACCCACCTCTTCCCAGCAGGAGGGAGTTAGTGAGGGCAGTGACTGGCCCTGGAAAAGAGGATGCAAGGCTCCAAGCTAACAGCCCTTCGGCAGAGAGAGGAACCCCTCAACACCCACCCCAGGCTTCCTTCCCTTCTTGCTGTCATCCATGTATCAGCAGCACACCCTTCCCTCTGTCTTTAAGGCTCCTGCCTCCTCTCCTAGATTCAGTGTCACCTCCCACTTCCTCCGGGAGTGTCCTTAGCGAGCAGCCTGGCAAATCCTTCGCCTACCTTCATTCCAACTCCCTCCAGCCCCACCTTTCACTCAGTCACTCACTCATTCATTTAACATTAATATACAGGATTTTAATGAGCATCGGCTTCATGGCAGGCCTACCCACAGAAGGCTGAAATAAACAAGGACTCACTACCTTCCTGTCTGGGTCCCCCAGCCCCTCCTGGTCCAGCCTTTCTTTCCTCCCCCACTCTTAACCTCAGAACCCACCTGAGGACTGAATCTTGCCTCATCCCCCACTGCATCCCTGGCTCAGAGAAAGAGCCTGTCCCAGCTGTGGGCTTTGTCTCTCCAAGAACAGCTCCACTTCCTGCTTCTGCAGACAGGGATGCTGCTGAGGATGGCAGTGGGACATGTGTGCTCACGAGCTAAGTGGGCAGTATGCTTTGCATCTCAACAATCTTGGTATTAAAAGCGTAACTACTGCAACATCTGGGAAGGAAATGCTTTCCCCATCCTCCTTCCTGTCTCTCTCCTTCTCCAGTCAGGCTGAGGCTAAAGCTGAGGACAGGAAGCCTTCATCCCTCAAAGGCATGGATCAGGTGGCATGGAGGGTCCCAAATTCACTCCTGTGCAAAGGAATCCCTCACCTCTACATCTCCTCCAGGTCCCTGGCTGGATCCAAATGTATACCATTTGAATTATTATATTGTAGTGCTGCATAAACCCTTCAAGATCACCCAGTCCAGAGGTTTTTTGCCCTGATGGCTCCTGGGAAGTGCCCCAGAGGCTTCTGGGGGCAGGCGAGAGGGCAAGAGGTCTGCCAAGTGTCTTTGTTTTGACCTGCCCAGTGCCTTGAGAGTTCATGTAAGATTGATGTCTGAGGTGACCCACTGAGTGAGTGGCAGGGCTGGGACTATGCCCCAGGTCTCCTAGCTATTGCTATCAAGCCATCTGGTGGTTTCTGATTTTCATTTCAATGGCTTCAAAGAAGCAAAATCAGCCATCACCATAGGAAATGTCTAGGGAGATAGGAACACAAGACAGGTAGGTTTGAAGAGAAGGAAGCCTGGTCAAAACTCCTCTGGTCCCCTGGGCAGCCAAAGGGAGAGAAGGACTCTTCGTTGAAAAGACTACTTTTCCCTGGTCTAAAACTCACTCTTTTTTCAGCCATACATCAGAAATCAAGCTTCTGACTTTAGAGAAGCAGCCTGCTTATTCATACTAAAGTGTGAGAGTCTGATATAATACCAGTGCCTGAGAACATACTTTGCTAGATTAAAAAAAAAATGTCAAAAAAAGAGCACCGGGATTGTGAAGAAAGGAGAAGCTGGGAGAAAGGAGCAGGAAGAATAGAGAAAAGGGGGGCCAGAAGCCCTAAAGACAAGTTTCCCCAGCTTCTTTGGTTCACAGGCCCAGCCCTGACCTAGGCGAGGATTAGTGTAGGAGGCACGGGGCTGGGACTGCAGGGAAAGTCAAGCAGTTGTGGAGGCTCTATCTACTGGTGGCAAACAACACCCCTGTCCAGCTATGCTCCACCCATGGGATGCAGGCCCCGGGACCAGGTAACTTCAGCCCTCTATTAACCATGGCCAGTCGGCCAGCTAGCTAACTAGTCTGTTGTGCTCCTGAGTGGCCACCCTCTTCTCAATGGATGGTAGGCCAGGCTGGGCTGTGGGTCCTGGAAGAGCCAGGCCCCTAGGGAGTGTCTCAAGTGTGATCACTCTGTGACAAGGACAGTTCCATTGTTCTCGGATGCCCTGTGTAGAGCTGCCCCATGCTACAGATTCCATTTGTCCTCCAGCAGGTCCCAGGGATGGCCCACATCTCTCCTCTCAGCCCCAGAAAAAGTAGAAAGCTCCTAATCTTGTCAAGATGTCACCGCCTGAATACGCCCAGGGAGGGCCAGAGTGGTGCAGGACAGCCCCAGGGTGCTACCTCAGGAACAGGTGGGGTCCTCCAGAGCAGGACCAAAACAACTTCCCACCTAGGACCATCTGGGACTCACCGTGAGCCAGGGCTGTAGCAGAGGGCCCCTCTCCTCAGGCCAGGCCAGTCTCTACTTTGTCCTCTACCCATGGCTCTCAGGCCAACCTCTACGCCTTTCTCCTAGCACCCCAACCTGGGATGCCTTTCCCAGTCCCATACCCCCTCATGGATCCCCTGTACTTTTTTATAGCCTTTTTCAACAATACAGGGAATGGGAAACGAGACTCAGAGGGCCCACCCAGCTCTAAGATGCTGTGTTTGTCTCCTCCAGGAAGCCCTCCTTACTTGCCAGTCCCATCCCACTTTGACTATCTTCTTTCTTTTCTTCTTCTACTACTTTTGCAGATATAGTACCATTACCTTTGCATGGTTTGTATTTTTTCTCCCTCCTCAGGGCTGTACAGACAGTCTTTGCAAGTAGCCTGTAAGCTCCTTGGCAGAGATCATGGTTTTTTATTCCCTGAGGTCCTCCTGTCCCCAGCCCAGATCTTCTGCCCCCAGCAAGTGCTCCTCAGACACCTGCTGGCTGCATAAATCCCTCAGACGTCCAGCACAAGGCAGAGTGTAGCTCTAGGCTCTCCCTCAGTCTCCCCCAACCCTACCTACTGGCCTTCCTGCTCTTGGGCTCCCAAGCTCAGCCTCCCAAGCTCAGCCTTGCAGGCTCTGGGAGGCCTTGGCTCTGAAGGAGCATGCCTGTGGCCACCCCGTCTCTGGCCCTTAGGCGATTGCTTGCGCCTGCTCTCCCCAATGCCAGATCTCAGGGCCACCTGGCTGTGATCAGAGGGACCCTGAGTCCTTCAGCCCTCTCAGCCCCTGTGGGGACTGGGAGAGCCAGGTGGGTTTCTTCGAACCTCAGTTCCTGGGGACCAGCTGTCCTGGGGACCAGCTGTGCTCAGGGCAGCCTGAGCCTCCTTTTGGTACCAAGCAAGGACCAGCCAAGAACTTGGCAGAAGTCTTTCTTTAAAACTCAGCTTGCACAACCTCTCAGTGCTGAAAGTTTGCCGCGGATTCACAAACCTTTATCCACAATTCCAAACTCCAGAAAGCTCAGAGAACTATGAAGTTTTTGTAAGTGGTGATTAACTCATACGGCAGAGACGTGACCTGAACCAAAGTGAGAATATTTCTGGTTTTGATTTATCCCAACATGTAGTGCTTTTCTGCAAAAATAAAGTGTCTGATTATGGGGTGCTACCCTAGACCTTGCTGGGATGTGATGTGATAGGTGATATATGCATTATATTACCTTTCTAAAATCGGAAAATTCTTGAATTCTGAGTTGTATTTGGCCTCAAAGGGATTGTAACCGTCAGGAAAGCAGACCTTTTTTGCTCTTGTCCTAAAACCAGTTTTTTGGAAATTCCAGTACTGACTCAACATGGGGTCTAAGTCCCTCCTGGCTCTTTTGAGACTCTTCACCTCCCCACCCCCAACCCTTAGTCGTCTTCTCTCCAGTGAGGGGGTCTGGCCTTGAGGCAGCAGCCCTACTCCCCAAGCTCATCTAAGCTGCCGCCCAATTCCCACGGAAGGCCAGGTGTGGCTGACTTCTGGAGTCTTATGGGGGCAAGTTTCTGCTTTCAGCTTTGCTTCTATCTCCTATCCACACAGAGGTCAGATCATGGCAAAGCAGCATGTGCTGGAGAGGGCCAAGTGTGAGCAGATGTGATGAGGCAGAGAGGGCGGTTCTGGGGGGGGGGTGGAAGGACCAGTGAAAGGGAGAGGGCACTGCCTGCACCGACATTCACTGCAGACTAGGAAGTAATGATCAGGTCTGGGGGTGGTGGGGGGACTCAGATAACAACAGGGCCCTGAGACCTCTGCCTCAAAGGAGCTATGCATGGAGACATGCGCACATGAAGAACTGGGAAACAAACTAAGAGTTTAAGACATGGAGTACAAGAGAAGCATGCGATATAGGCCAAGGGAAAGGTGTGGGTGACAGAGTGGAGGTCTCAGAGGGTCCGAGCTTCCCAGGCAGAGGCAGGCCTCAGCTGGGGCTCAGCAGGTGCAGGAGGCAAGGATGAGTAGGTTGACTCTGGACTGTAACAGACTAGAATTCAAATCTTGGTGCTGCCAGCCACTGGCTGTGTGACTTTGGGCAAGGCAATTGACTTCTCTGAGCTTTTCCTTCACCCACATGTACCCACTCCTAGGCTGTCCCAGTGGTTAAATGAGATGATGCACATAAAGTACAGAGCACAAGAAGGACTCTAATTATACAATGAATGGGCTAAAAATGAAGAGAGGAAGGAACGGATGTCATTAAAGATACTCCTTAACTTGGATGCTCTGTGACGGACCACGAACTTTCTTAGACTCCTGTACAGAGATAGCACTCAGCACTTTTACATACATTTATTTAACCCTCACAACAACCCTATGAGGTTAAGATTAACCCATTTTTACAGATGGGAAAACTGAGGTCAGAGCATCTAACTGACTTGCCCTGGGTCACAGTACGTGGTTGGGTGAAGGATTTGAACTCAGTTTGTGTGACTCCAGGTCCAGGGCCTTGGGTTGCCTCCAGTCCTACTCAGGCTGATGCCTTGGGTGGTGTCCCCTCACAGTACCTGGCTCACCTCCTCTTGAGTCCAACTTCTACCTGAGCACATAACCCTGAGGGCACCAGGACCTCTCTTGCTTAGGAGATTCCAGTCCAGGAGACCCCACAACCTGCTTCTCTCTCCTCCTTTTTCCACCCCACAGCCTCAGAAACTCCACTGCCATCCACTGAGGAGGCTGGTTAGACCCTAAACCCAACTTTGGAGCCCAGCTCTTGGGTGGGGGGCGGTTACAGCCCAGCCAGGGCCAAGCAGCCTGAATTCTTTCCCCAAACACAATGATTCTTATCAGCAATGTTTGGCTTACAATCCACCAACCCAAAGCAGTAAAATTTATTTTACCCTTTCTTCCCTCCAACCCTGTTTTTCTCAGGACCCAACTAATTCCTAAAAATGTTTTTTTTTTTTTTTGATAAAAAAAATACCATCCAACTTAAAAAAAAAAAAACTTCAAAATTATTTTAAAAAAAATGTTTATAAGACCTGCACACTGAAAATTACAAGAACTGCTGGAAGAAATTTTAAAAGCCCTAAATAGAGAGATTGCCTGCTAATAAGTTGGTAGACTCCATATTATTTGAATGCCAATCTTTTATAACTTGATTTATAGATTTGGTGCAATCCCACCCAAAATCCCAGCAGGCTTTCCTGCAGATATCGATAAGTCAATACTAAAATGTAGGTGGAAATACAAAGGACACAGAATAGCCAAAACAATCTTGAGAGGAGAATTACTCAGCAGCTCCAGTAAGCCAGACTGTGTGGTACTGGCGTAAAGATAAGCGCAGAGCCCAGAAATAGGCCCTCATATATCGGCTCAATTAATTTGCAACAGAGATGACAGTGGAGAAATAACCATCTTTTCAACAAATGGTGCTGGAACAAGTGGGTATCCACATGAAAAACAATACACTTTGACCCTTACCTCACACCATACACACACAAATTAACTCAAAAAGAATCATAAACCTGAGTGTAAAAGCTAAACCTATAAAGCTTCTGGAAGAAAACATAGGAGGACATCTTCACAACCTCTGGCAGAGATTTCTTGGATAGGACACACAAAAACCACGTAAGAACATGTTGAAAAGGGCACTTCATCAGAATCAAAAACTTCTGTTCTTCATAAGAAACCAATAAGAGAATGAAAGGGCAAGCCACAAACAGGGATAAAATATTGCCAAAACTTTCTGACAAAAGACTTGTATCCAAAATATTAAAGAACTCTTACAACTCAACAATAAGAAAACAACTACAGGGTCACCCGGTTAAAAAGATATTCAAATGACCAAGCATCCCATAAAAAATATTCAACACACCATTCATCAATGGGAAAACGCAAGTTAAAACCACAGTGAGGTACCAATACACACCCACTAAAATGGCCAAAAGAATACGGAGTCCTTGAAATTCTCACATATTGCTGTGTGAAGTGGTACAACCACTCCGGAATACTATCTGACTGCCTCTTATACAGTTAAATATATACATACCATATGATCTAACAATCTGGACTTAGATACTTATCCAAAAGAAATAAAAACATACATCCCCAAAAAGACATGCATGTAGCCACTTTATTTGGAATACCCCCAAACTGGAAAAAAAACCCAAATGTCCATCAACTGGTGAACGGATAAACAAACAGAATATGTCCACACCACTCAGCCAAAAAAAGAATGTGCTGCTGATGGACGCAACAACATGGATGAACCTCAAAACATGATTTTGAGCAAAGGAATTCATGCAGCAAAGGCCATATACCCTATGACTCTGTTCATACAAACGTCTACAATGGGCAAAACTAATCTATAATGACAGAAAGTAGAGAAGTGGTGGCTTGGGGCTGGGGCGGGGAGAGGGCTGGCTGCGAAGGAGCCCAGGGGTCCTCTGGGATGAAGGTCAGGTCCCATACAGTGATTGCGGTGGTGGTTACATGGGGGTAGACAGTTGTTAAAACCCAAATTGTGCTCTTGGAACAATGCATTTTATTGAATGTAATGTTGATTTGGGAAAAGAGTTAAGGCTGCGTTTTGTTTCTCTACCATGACGACATCTCCACAACCCCAGATGCTGGCCAGAAGCCCAGCCCCCACCAAGCGTGCTAAGCACTGTACTGTGAGCACTCAGCGTGTGCCTGGCCACCTAGTGGGCCTTTTCATTCACGGTCTCCATTAAGCCTCTCACTGGCCTTTACAATGGGTGTTTCCACCTCCCAAACTCAGCAAGGTTGAGACATCTGCTCAAAGTCACACAGTTAGCAAGAGGCATGATCAGGACTCGGACTCAGACTCAGGTCTGGCTGATTCGAAGGCCTGTGCTTTCACAAATTCCTCTCCAGAGAGGAAAGAAACCCAACAAGAGCACAGACTGACATGTTCGAAAAAAACAACAACAACCATGGAAGTCAACTATGATTTGAAAATTGCTTCCCTGGGAGCTATTTCTAGTTATGAAGCCACTGGTATGACTGAAGGACCATACTGGATGGCAAGGCCTGTCATGTGTCCAGCTTGTCACGTAAGACAATGTATGCTCATTGATGAAACATCACCCAAATGAACGTTTGCGGAATTCCCAAGCCAACTGAGCCAAAACATGAGTCCTTGTGCAATCCCAGACTTGTAGGCCAGGACCAGCCTGTTAGGGAAACTTAAGACCTCCAGGTGCTATAGACCCTGGAGGCAAGTGACCTGACCACAAACAAAGCAGAGAGTGGTCCGGAGCCAGGGCAAACCTGAGCCCCTGACTTCTGGTCTACCTCCCATCCCACCATTGATACATTGTCCTCTCAGAGCCCACCTGACACTCTGCAGGGCCCAAAGCCCCGTCTCACTGCTGAGGACAGAGGAGAATGCTGTGGCCTCACCCACCCCACCACAGCCAAGAGGGTCTGGCGGAGCTGACTAAGCAGGGAAGGGGGTCACCTGACCTTGCAGCTGCTACTTCCCTGGGTGACCACACAGTATTAGCTCTTGAGGCTGCAGGGCAAAGAGACCAGACTGGTTTCTATCCTGTCTCTCCCACTAATCCGCTGTGTGACATTGGGTGAGTTGTTGAAACTTTCTGACCCTTGGTTTCCTTTTGGGTGCTATTTATACCCATCCAATACCCCTCAGGAATGGCTGAGGATCAGCTGCGAGAAGAGCTGTATGAGGAAGTTATTTGTAGGTTACAATACCGGTGATCACGCCATTCAACAGGATTGGGCTCTAGACTCACGCAAAGCAGTAGAATTGAAGCAGCTGCCAGCTCACAGTGGTTTGGGAATGATGGTTGTTTCATTTCAAAAACGGGGGTAATAATACATGACCTGCTCGAAGCAGGGAGCTGGAGCAGATATCCTTTGGGGGTCACTTCCAACTCTTAAGTCTATGATTCTGTGATTTTTGAAGACCCCAATAAAATTGACTTCACCTGCTTCTCTGCTGTTTGAATTTTCTTTTATCAAGATGCCAAAACACTTCATCTTATAAAAGCAAATGACCTGGTGAAGGGAGAGGAACATTGCCTCAAGTTCTCACTACAGTGCAGATGACTGATATAGATTTCTTCCAGAGAGCAAAATCTGATGGGAAGCTGGGAACCTTGGCCTGACTGGGAAGCCACAAGGCTTCCCCAGTGAGAACCCAGGCTCTGTGATACCAAACACATAACAGCATGAGGCTCCAATTTCAGCTTATCCCCTTAGTATTTGTCCTGCTCCCCAGACTGTGGAGGTGGTAGCCCAGGTGTGCTTTGCCAGCTCTGCCCAACCAGGCTCACAGCCCAGGACAGGTGGCTCCAATACGCACATGGCCCCTCTCAGTCCTAACTCAGGCTGAACCCACCATCTCCCCTCTCATTTCCAAGGCTGCCCCTGTGCTCAGTCCTCAAATTCTAGCCCCTGGCACTGCTTCAAACTCCTCACCCTTCCAACCACACCAACCGGGGTAGTCCAGGCTTCCTAGAGCCCCTTTCCTTCCACCTCACCTGGCCCTTGTCCCATTCCTAACCCCCAACCCAGACAAACAGAATTGTGGAAGTGAGCTGGTGTCCAAGAGGAAGCAGGCACCACTTGTCCTCAGCCTCTTCATTCAGCTCAGAAATCCTCGTCAGGGTTGGAATATCAAGATACTGTGCCTGGTCTCCTTAAAAATCATCATTGTCATGCCCTGGCTGGTGTGGCTCAGTGGACTGAGTGCCAGCCTGTGAACCAAAAGGTCACCAGTTTGACTCCGGGTCAGGGCATGTGCCTGTGTTGTGGGCCGGGTTCCTGGTTGGGGGCAATTGATATATCCCTCCTTCTCTTTCTCTCTCCCTTCCCCCCTCTCTAAACAAAAGTTAGAAAATCATTTTTAAAAACATCATCATCATCACCGCTGGCATTAGTTGAGCATTTACTAGGTGCTAGGTGATGTCCTGATGGCTTTACATATACTACCTCGGATAATTTTCATATGAAATAGGCACTGTTACCCTCATTTTACAGATGATAAACCAATGCACAGAGAGGTTAAGTAAGTTGGCCAGGAACACACAGCTAGCAAGTGGCAGAGTTGGGAACCAAACCCAAAATTTGTGCCATCACATCCTGCCTGCTGAGGCAATAACAGTGCCTTCAAACCTGAAATCATTGGGAAACAAACACGTTCATACACTGTTCTTGAAGAGAATCTAGAGGCTCCGTCATATCAAGTTCATACCCTTCTTTGCAAAAGGGGTCACTCTAGCCCAGAGGCTGAGTGGTCTTCCCAAGTCACCTGCAGCCAAGCCCAGAACTAGAGCTTGAGCTTGCCCCTTCCACATAGTTCAAGAGAAGCCATTGCCCACAGCCCAGGGACGTTTAACCAAAGGTCATGACCTGGAAATTAGCCCACAGCCCTTATTCCAGCCTGTCCTGTGGGGGACATCTCAGACCCTTGCTGGAGCCTCCCTGGTAGGTCCTTAACAGCAGTCTCGGGGGGGGGGTGTCACTTGCATGGTGTTTTCTTGCCTTTTCTGTGGTCAGACTGTAAACCTCACCCTGATTTGGAGTGAAGATCACAAAAAATGGCATGATTCAAAGTAACAGATTGTACGTAGTTGGAGCGCGCTTTGGGTGGAGGTCAGGAAAGTGCCTTCACACCCACGACCCCATCTCCCAACCCAAGTCCCTGCGACGCAGGGTCAGAGAAGCAGGTGCAATCAATTGCCCTGTAACTTGCGCTCTAAACACTCCCAGGCCCCTCCCCACGCTCTCTCCCCAGGTGTCAGCCCAACTCTGACCCTCCCCCTTTCCAATCGCGTACACCGCCTCTCCTCTCCTGCTCTTCGTTATTCTCCTGAGAATTCGCCCGACGCTAGGTCTGAGATTTGGTCGGATTTCCCCAACTGACGTTCCACACCCCCCTCCCTCCGCGTCTCCAGCTGACACTCCCCACGGTCCTCGGGTTCCTCCATTCTTCTTGGATCTGCGTGATCCCTTTCCCCGGCCTCCGTAACAACCCATCTCCTCCCATCCACCCAACGCTCCGGGTCTCCGCTCCACAGGGCGAAGGCAGAGGGTGGGGAGGGAGACCCAGGCAAAGACTGTGGCTAGACAGAGCCCGTGACCGGGGCAGACAGGGCGCCGGGTGAGGATCGGAGAGGGCATCAGAGCGCGGAAGGGACACCTGGATAGACTGAGACGGCGCGCCAGAGCAGACGGGGCAAGGGCCCGAGACGCGTGCAGAGTCCGAGACCTTAGGACAGGGTCTGAGATCGCGCGGAGTGAGCGGGATGAGTTCTCGGACAGGGAAGGGTGAAAAGATTGCCTGCGAAGGGGAGCAGAGAGTCGGATGGCAGAAGGTGAGATGGGGATCTGAGCCCGGGAAGCCAGAGACGGAGCTCGCTGTGCGAACTCCGACCGCGAGGTGCGGCTGGGTGCGGCTGGAGCTAAGGTCTGAGTTCGAGATCCGGACGGGGCCGGAGCCAGAGGGACGGAAAAGTTGGCCCTGCGGTAGACGGAGGAGGGGTAGGCAGGTGGGCCGGGGCGCGGCGGGCACTGACCCGAAGTAGGCGGCGGCAGCGGCGGCGGGCAGCGCCAGCAGGCAGAGCGCGGCCAGGGCCGGCGCAGACGGGGGGCGCATGATGCCGGCGGCGCCCTGTCTCATCTACTTGCGCCACTCGGCGCTCGCAGCGCTACCGCAAGCCGCCCGCGGGGCTTTAAACCCGGGAGGGGCGGAGCGGGAGGCGGGGAGAGGGAGAGGCGCTGGGGGCCACCCCCCCACCCGGTGGCGAGCCCCCCGCCCCATTGGCCCTGCAGGACTTGCCCCGCCCCGTCACGGGTGGGGTCGCCGCCTCAGGCCCGCCCCCGCCCCGCCCCCATCTACCCCTTCCACCCGCCCTAGGTGAGAGCTCACCTGACGCCTAGTCCGCCCCGGTACGCGACGGGGGAACGTGAAGCACCCCTTAGCCTAGGGATGGGAGGACTGGGTGGGGATCAGGGGGTTTGTGCTTCTCTCTTCGGGACAGGGTGGTAGTATGCGCGAGATTCTCTCCCCCGAAGTACGGGGGTGCCGGCTTAGAGGAAGGCGCCTGGAGTCTGCAGAGGACGGGTGTCAGGTCCCTTCCTTTGCCCGCTGTCTGCCCCAGCTCCCGGACTCTGAGGGCGGGGTCCGGTCCTGACGCCGAACTGCTCTCCAGGAGCGGGAGACCCACGTGTAATCCCTGGGAGGACCCTCTTGCTCGGCAAAGGGCGTCCTGGTGGGTCTCTTACAGCGGAGCAGGGGAAGGGGAGCTCTTTCTAAACGGGGGACTGCCTGTCACGGACGAGGCGCACAGCGTGGGCCTCAGTGGGCGTTTGACAAAGTGCTGCTGATGTTCCAGGGGCGAAAAGCCGATTCTCTAGTCGGTGGGGCAGGCAGAGCCGGGGTGGTGGTGGGAGACCGGGAGGGACCTGCTTTCCGAAGTGTGTAGGTGCCAGAACCGCTGTCAGAAGGGATGGGTATCTCCAGGGTTGGGCCACAGAGCTCGGTCTTGCTTATTCTTTTTTGAAGTTTAACCCCAATTCCCGCACCGAAGGTGCAGTGACCAAGGCAGCAGATGGCACGGGTCTAGGAGGGAGACGAGACAGACAACAAATGACCTGAGCAGAATTTGAAATGTTTCTGAGGGTCTCGAACACTGGGTCAAACGGAGCAAAACAAAATACAGCTTGCACCGAATGTCAAGATCTGTATGTGAAGTCTCAAAAAAATCAGCAATGCATGTAGAACATCAGGTGACAGCGACCTTGGCTTTGCGGTGGACATGGGCGTGATTGCAGGGGAGACGGGTGGAAGGTGGCAGCTGTTACATTAGCTAAGCGTGAGGCGGTGTTAGCAGGGGAAGCCCCCCAACCCCGGATAGAGAGGCTCTCTGAGCTCAGTTTCCCTGTCGAATGAGCGGAGTGATTGATGAGATGGTGAGTGCCAGCTGGATCAAATCTCATGAGGCTCCCAGCGCAGTGTGACGGGCAGAGACCTGGAGTCAGATCGTGTAAATATGAACACCAGGTATGAAATGGGGATAATGACAAATACCTCACAGGATTTTTGTGCAGATGAGAATGATGCCAAATGCCTAACACGTGCTACCATCCGGTGTCAGCTTGTTATAACGCAGCAGTACCTGGGATGCTTTCGGTGGCAGGGTGGGGGTGGGGGGGGCGGTGTCTTATTGGTATCATTTGCTGATTTCTGTGCTGGACATCTCTCAAGCTACCAGTGTGGTGTCATCCCTGATCTGTCGAGTTAGGAAGAGATTAGCAGAGTCGGCTCTACAGGCCAGCCTGAGTCAGCTCCAGCTCACCACTGGGGAGACCTTGAACCAGGCTCAGTGAGGCTGAGGAGAGGAGGCCAAGCTGGGCCAGTGTGGGTCAGACAGCAGGCCCCAGCCACACCCAGGGGGCTCTGAGTTCTGGCAGGTAAGGGGGGAGCAGGTCCACCTTGGCCTGCCCCAGCTGTGCATCCTGTCCTCACGCCCATGAGCGCATGCACGCACACAAGCATGCCCAAGCATGCACGTGTCTGGATAATGTGGGGGATGAGGGGGAGCACATTCTCTCAAAGTGACACATTTTCAACACTTCAGAAAAGTTACGTGTTGACATCTGACGGTTAAGGCTGTGATGCGAAGAATTTGGAGGAAGCACCAATGAGTGAACAGAGACATCAGTGGCTGACCAGTGAGATACGTGCTTAGAAGATATCCAGATGGTTGTTTAGCCCCCACCAGCCAATGGCATGACCCCACTCTTGGGCTCCTTCCTCCTGATGCTACAACGGTGCTGCTCTCTGCCTGCTGGAGAGACCCCCAACTTGCCCATGGAGAAGTCAGAGTTCTGCTTCTGCCTTCTTGGTCAACAGCGCTTCGTGGAACTGCCCAGGTGGCAGCTTCTGTCGCTGCCGTGTACCAAGTGTGGTGTGTGTGTGCAGCTCCCAGCACGCAGTCTCACTGAAGCCTCCTGCCCGCTGTGAGATTAGGCCAATTGTTATTCCTATTGCACAGAAGAGGAAACTGAGGCTCCGAGAGCTTAAGTAGCTGGTGCAAGTAGCAGGATGTGAGCCCAGCTCCAGCGGGACTGTCACACTGGCTGTGGCTGGCTGGGAGCCACCCAGGCACAGCTCCACTCACAGAGGCCTTTGCATAATTCATCCTTACAGAGCATCATGTACCCCCTAGGTGCTGACTCTCAAGGGTGTCCAGTCTGCAGGGGGAGATGGTGAAAACAGATAATCTCCACAATTGTGGTATTGTGGGACCCCGGAGGAAGGGCCTAAGAGGTGGACCTCAGGACTTACTGTCTTGGGTCATAAATGGTTTGTGACTCTCACCTTCCCCTCTACCCTTTGAGTTCTCAAGGGAGGGCCTGAGTTTTATTTCTCTTATCTCCAGAGCCTAGCTGAGGGCCTAGAGCATAGTAGGTGCTCAGGAAACATGTGTTGTTGCCAGGTTATAACCTCAGCTTGTGACCTTTTTATGGGGCTTTAGGGATAGAAAGAATCACGCTGACACAAGGCATGCCTGCGGAACCACCCCTCCCAGCTTCAAACCTGTGCTTCATCACATACACACACACACACACACGCGCGCGCGCGCGCGCTGACACTGTACAACACAAGCCCAGGCATTCAGTGGCACACAGGCTCCCCTGCACCTCCCCCATGGATGCCTAAATTCCTAGGCAGACCCACAGCTGCTCCTGGACCCGCACGTCCACACAGGCATGCAAGGGAAGCATTCTTAGACATCCACATGCAGCTACCTGTCTCCATTACCCAGCCCAAGGCAGCCACTCTCAGGGAGAGTGCCCTCCCCTCCCCCTGTGTACACACACACACACACACACACACGCACACACGCACACCTGGGAAGTTACAGACATGTGGCTGAAAGGAGAGCAATAGCTGCATCAAGTCTCCAGACCTCTCCCTCCTCCCCGCCATTCTGCCCCCAGGCCCAGCCACCTCGCCTGAAGCAAACCCTCAAAAACCATTCATTTGTCAGGTCCGCCAAGACTCCAAACCCCAGCCATGCCCAGGCCCGTGGGCCCAGGCCCGTGGCAGAGCCCAGCAACCACACAATCCCCACAGCTCACCACCAGGCCCTGAGCAGTGGAAATGAGGAATTCCAGGCTGGCTATCTTCTTCCAGTCACCTCAGGCTGCACTGAAAATGGACTCAGCCCAATAGGAAGTGGTGCAGGACGAGCGCCCGGCCAGGCCCGGGGCGTGGCTGCTTAGGAGAGCTGGTCTGGGGGACCCACAGGACTTGGGTGGGTGTGCTCACCTGTCCTTTGGCCCGTCCTTCCCACCACCCACCACTACCCATCCCATCCGCTTTGCTGTGACCTCATTATGACTAGTTCGGTCTGACCACGCCCATCTGCCCTACCCCCGCACCTGTGAGCTGGACTTGACTCTCAGACTCTCACTTGCATTTTCTGGCCCTGGGCCCTGTGAGGCAGCATGGCAGGCATCTCTGTCCCCACTGAACAGGTAGGAAATCAGAGTCCAGAAAGGTAACTTCCTCGATGTCGTGGAACTCACTGGCACCTGGCGAATAGGGACTTGATGTCTCCAGAACATCAGGCTGAAATAGGACTGAAGCTAAGCAGGGAAAGTGGACCACAGAATCCCACACGTAGGAGGCTCATGGCTGGGCCTGAAGACAACAACAAAAAAGATAGCAGAGAAAAACACCAAAATGTTTAAAAAAAAAATGAGTGGGTGCTGTGGGGGTTTAGGGTGTGGGTAAAAAATGTTTTTTAACCTCTTAGCATTTTCCAAATTTCCTATTAGAGGTACACTTAATGTTTATAGTGGAAAATAATTCCTTAAAAGGGGGAAAGGACACGTGCTCAAGAATAAATCTTCAATGACAGAAATGTAATAAGCATTGGCGGAAAGGCTGTTTGGAAGCAGGGTGGGAGAAGTATTCCTAGACGTCCTCCCAAAGCATCGTCCCTCCATGTTTTGTGGGAAGGGCCCCTGTCCTTCCTTGGGGAGCTTGCTGCTGAGTTGCCCGAGCTCACCCTACCTGTGGCAACTCTAATTTGAGGACTTCTCACCTTTGTTCTTCATCTTCCTCATTCCAGAACTATACTCTGAGTGAGCTTGTGTTGTGTGGAGGGTGGTATGACCCTTCCTTGCCCCTTGCCTACCTGGGGTTCTTCTCCAGCCCTTGCTACAGCAGCATCTTTGGGCTTAATCAAGGAAGGCTCAAAGCAGAGGGGTGCCCTTTAGCACCCCCTCTCACCCAGCTATGCTTCCATTGCCAAGGCCAGCAGGTTACCTGCTATGGTGCATCACCTCCTCCTGGAAGCCCGCTTTGACTGATACTCCTGGTTCTGCTCACTCATCACCTTGGCCCTAGAGACTTTATCAGCACAGCTTAATTTTGAGCTAGTGATATGGTAATGCACACTGTCCTTGAGTTTGGGGGTGTTAGGTACCCCTGCTATGTGTAGATTTGCAGATTTCTCAAGGACCAAAACCTGTTCTCTGTTTCTTTTATACCCAGACCTTTCCCCCTAGTGGTACTGAGCTTTAGCCCAGAGTAAAGTAATCATTAAAGATTTTAATGAATGAATGAATGAATGAATGAACACTGACTTGTGGATAGACCAGACCTGTCTACAAACCCTGCCCTCGATTTTATAATCTTCATGAGAAACAAGATTTTAAGCCCTCTATTCTAGCATGGTTGGAACTAGAGGGAGTTCTGTCTAGTAACCATAGACAGGTAGGTAGGTAGGTAAGTAGGTAGCAATCTGGATGGACAATCCCAATTTTGAATAGCTACTCCATTGTCTTCATATGACAACTCACAAATGCCAGGGAGTATGTGTACATGTGCTCTGCCCACATATGGATATGCCTACCCCCGCGTTCCCACTTCTAGAAGCATTAGAACATAAGGAGATGGCAGAGCAGGCAGCACTGAGCGGCATTCCTGTGTTTTTGACTATCGTGAATCCCCTACAGCACCTTCCCATGGGCCACGCACCGACGAAACTCTGCCGTACTTGAGGCTTTTACAGCAGACAGGGAACGGCTGTAGGTACTCCACACAAGGAACGGCTACTAACACGGCTCAAAAGAAAGAAAGAAAAAGGAAGGGAGGGAGGGAAGAAAGAGAGCAAAAAAACCCTCCCAACTTCCTTAGGAAATAGAAATGAAAAATAATCCAGAATTCACTATAAATAACATCCTAAAGAGTTGCCTCTGAAGGGAGGCATTCCCAACTCATTTTAGTTTGTTTTCATTGAAGGAGCATCTTGCTCTCAGAAAAGGAAGACTGAGCGGAAAGGGACCCCGACTTGAAGAGCAGAAGGCCACTGGCACCTGGAGGAATGCAGTTCCTGTGTGGTGGGAAGAGGTGGCCATCACAGACCACTTCCTCCTGATCGCACTTTCACGACCGCAGGTACAAATACATTTGCAGCAGGTGCTCGTGAACAAAGTCTCGGCTGGTAGACGGTTGGACCACAGTGTGTTTCCCTAAACCCAGTGCGGTGCTCTGCTGGCTCAGCTGGAGGTCCTTCTTTAAACTGGGGAGAGGCTCACACCTTGATTTGTTTCTGGGAAATAGTAAAACAGTAAGCTCAGGTTTAACTTCTCAAAAAAAAAGGCAACTAACTCCATTTCACTGCCAAATTGACATTTCATGTAAAGAATGATTATGTAACATTCAGTTTAACAAATTTTGATTGAGCAGCTGGTGCTAAGCCCTGGGAGTAAGAGATGATTAAGCCAGGTCCTGTCTTTGAGAAGCACATAGTTTGTTGGAAAATTTATTTTGTATGCAAATAAATACATATAGCATGTTGATTTTTCTGTAGAAGCGTAAGCTAGTTATTGAGTATTTCCAAGGTGCCAAGCATTGCCCAAAGTCCTAGAGGAATATTAACTCAATCCTCACAACACTTACAGATGAAGAAACTCAGGCACAGCTAGTAGGCTTGGAGCTGCGACCAGACCCCGGGGAGCTGGACCCAGAGGCACGCGTGTTCATTGCTGTGCTGCAGCGAGAGGAGAAAGTGTAGAATGAGATGGGAATTCAGGTGAGAGGACAGTTTATTCACTGTTCCAGGGAAGATGTGTCTAGCCCAGTACCACAGGGCAGTGATATTTGAGCTGGATCTTAGTCATTTTTTTCAGTCTTTCTTCACGTTACCCAATGACACAGTCCATGCTAATTTGCCACATAAATGTTTGATAAGGAATCAAGTTTTCCCATTAGTTGCCTTTATAATTCTAAGGGATGACCCTACAGAGCATTCTTTTGCTGTATTTGGTTCAACTTTGGAGTGAGAATTAATTTGAAAGGGGTGCTGGGGACTTTAGAGCAGGAAATGTCTTTGAGACTTGCTGAATCTTGCCACTGTGTTATTGGCTCTGGAATCTCATTTTCACCCCCAGTCCCAATGTCAGGGTCTACCCAAGTCACCCCCTCTCTCTGTTTAGCGTCCAGGATACTCCTACCTTCTCTTCCTGACAGGCATTCAGTGTCTACTATGACCTGTCTGCAATACCACACTCCTCCAATAGGGGACGCTGACTACAATGAATGGGAGATACATAGTTAAATGGAGCGAGAACCCTGGGTCCTAACTTAACCTTGTTCCTGACTTCCTCTGTGACCTCAGTTCCTTCATCCATAAAATGGATATAGCACTGCCTATTTGTCTTCCTCACAGAACAGTGGTAAGAAACGAGAGAATGATGTGGACACCTTCCAGTGTGATTCAGAAGAGTCCAGGTGATTTCAAAAAACCAACCATTTCATATCTATCTTTTGAGCATCACTCACCGTGCCAGGTGCCACGTGCAATCCAGAAATTACTCCTACCTTTGCATAAAAAGGACTTTCAATAAAGGTTTGAAGCAAACTGTAACGGGGTAGGGGGTGAGGATGGGGGGCTCTGGCTCTCCCTAGTGGGGCACAGAAGGAGCATCTCCTGCCCTGAGAAAGATAATGGAGTGTGAAATGGCAGGACACCTACTTCAGCCTGTGGCTGGAAGTAACCCCCACCCCCACCCCGGCAATGCCCCGCACCCCAGTTGCTCATGTCTATCTCACACAACGCAGTTTGCTCATGGGGAAACGGAGGCACAAAAACCGAAGTGACCTGCCCAAGAACCTGGATTCCAGGAACCTTCCAGACAGCTGGATTCCAGACAGCTAATCTCAGAACGCGGGGTGGGGAGGGGCAGTGCGGGAAGGCAAGTGACCGGAGCAGCTTGGGAGGGACAGAGAAGGGAGGACCTTCCTGTCCTGACACCCTGGCCAGGCAGAAGATGCTGAGGGAGGCCGCGAGAGCCAGCCTTCTGCAGGAGCGCCCCCTGCTGGCCTCTGCTTGCAGCGGCCGCGGGTGGAGGAGGATGCTCAGCGCTAGATGGGCAGTTCTCTGCGAGACCGGAGACGCCCCAAAGAAGAGCGGGAAGAGCCCAGAAAGATTGCCCCCAGCTCTTTCACTTTGCACTCGGCAAATGCAGAACTCAGGGGAGGGATTGACTTGCTCCAGGGCTCTTAGTAAGCCAGGGGAATGCAGGTCTCACAGGGCAAAGCCCTGCATTGACCTTCCCTTCTCCTCCTACCCCTCATTCTTGAGCCCAGAAGGCCCTTTTCTCCCCGCCCTGCGCCTGGCAAGCCCCCATTCCTCCCCTGCTCTTCAGTCCCTACTGCCTCACAAGCTCATCTCCTCCAGGAACCGGCCCGCAATGCAGCCCCTGAGTTCTTTCATGTATGAAGCCCTATTGCCTCCAGGAGCCACATGTTTTCATTTCCAGGACAGGGCTTTGTTGGCCTGCTGGTAAGATCTCGGGGACCATAGAGGGGACTCTTTCTTTTGACTTTTCCACTCCCCACCCCAGATGCACTTGGATCAGGGCTGAACACTCACTCGTGATGACTGTTGTTGAATGACTTTTTCATCTGCCCCCTGCAGAGCAGTTCAGCAGAGTGTCTCTGGTCCTGGACAGTCAGGACGCCTGTGCTGGCTTTGGGGCTTTCCGTCCTGACTGGTGACCTTGGGCAAGTTGCTTAAAATCTCTCAGAGCCTCTGTTTCCCCAACCATAAAATAGGGATGAGGCTACTCTTTGGACTTGTGAGAATTAAATGAGATAATGTGTAAAATGTGCCTGGAACATAGCAAGTGCTGAATAATTGGCGAGGCTGATTAGCCAGACTTCCCAGGAACCTCGAGCTGGTCTCCCTGGTCTCATCCCTCTCCTATTTGGTGCCCTCTTTCCCAGCTGTGACCCTTCCAGGCTTAGGCCTCCTCACCCACTGCCTCCTGTTGTGAGCAGCATCAGGGAGGGGCTGTGCAGTGACTACGTAAGGATCATAGGAAAGGAGGGTGCTCTTAGTGGACAGAAAAGGCAGAGCAAGTGGGCGATCAAGCCACACTACTGCCAATCACCCCCGACGTGAGCCAGGTACCTGGTCTGGCTCTCTCACTTACTCTTTGGGCTGGCTTCCTCACCCTGCACTCTTTCTGAGCATGTCTATCTGCTTCTGCTTCCATTAACTCCTAGTTTCTGCTCCTTAGAACTTACAGCCTGCATGTGGCTCGCCATGGCTGCCCTGACCCCCTGGCCATGCCATGGCCATTCAGCCTTGGGGCCCAGGGTTGTCTGCATTAAAGGCTGTTGGCCAGCTGTAGACCAGCTGCCCAAGGGTCAGGTATCCACACCTGGTCCAGTTGGCTGTGGTCATGGGGACAGAGTACGTTCTGTGAAGCAGGACAACAAAGGTATTTGCATGTCTGATAGAATAAGCATTCAATACACAGTTATAAATATATTTGAGACTTGTGGAAATTCACTTGAAATTCATCAGAAAAGGAAACAACCCTTGTGAACTATTGTATATGGTGAATAATCAACCCTCCCTGCACAGAGCTCCATGCCAATTTATCTCTTTTGTAAATCCACGTTTTTATAAATTGCACTGAAGCTTGATATATTCACATGGTTGTTACAACAAAGAGTGCTCCAGGAAATAATCTTGGGTCCCCAAACTCTACTGGTGGTATTGGGAGAAGGGCTTTCTCCTTTCTCCAAATGATCTATTCAATAGAATGTCATTTTAAAAAATGGACTTGAGATATGGAAAAAAAAAAAAAGCCAACCCCTGTTCTGCATCTTCCACTCGCCCACTGGCCTCCTGACTCTTCCTCTCCTCTCTTTCCTTCCCTCCCCTCCCTCATCCCCGATGATAAAGTTCTCCAACAGGAAGACCAGAAGCTGGAATCTTCAGCCAGATACCTCTGAGAGGAACCAGCAGGACCACTGGTACAGTAAAGGCTTTTGCTCCCTGTTGCCCCTGATCACTGCTGGGAGAAACACCATGGGGCAGAAAATGTGCACGGTTCCTCCACTCCCGGGCTATGACCCGGAGTTGCCCCAACACCTGCTCACTCCCTTGGATGATGGTCCAGAGGAGGACGGGATGTACGAATGGAAAAGGCTGGCAGGGTATTGCCCTCCCCCCATACAGCCCCTCTGAGCGACCTAGAAACAAATAGCTCCTCCTCCAAGCACTTCACTTCCAACCGTCAGGAAAAGGTCACTGCAAATATGCCTGCGATGCAAAAGGTGCCCCCATAGGTGGCACCTTTAGGTGTTAGTCCTAAAGATCTACACAAGGTCAGTCCTCCCTGTCCTGGCAGTGGAAACTGAGTCTCACTGACCATGAGCTCTCCCTCAGAATCTTCCCCATGCATCTCCTGGCAAGGACACCACCCCCTTCCTGGGTCCCCAGCCTCAGCCCTCTGGAGTCACTTCTCACCCTTGGTTTCTGAGTGAGGTAGGTCTGAGATCACATCCCAGCGCCAGCACTTCTAGGACTGTGACCTCAGCTCGGTTTCATGGCCTCCTGGGCCACAAGTCCCTAGTCTGTGAAGTGAGAGTGGTGTAGGCTCTCACGTGGGGCCTTAGTGAGGGTTACGTGGAAACATACTCCTGCGTCAGGACCAGGGCCTGGTGCCTGCTGAGTCCCCGCCATCTGTCCCCCTCCCATAATACTTTCCCATTTATAACCCACACTCGAGCTGAAGAAAGAACATAAGCATTTGGCTACAGGGGCAGGTAACCTCTCTTGCCCATCGTGGCAGGTAGGGGTGGGTTAATCAGGTAAAGGGGCACGAGGGTAAGCCAAATGATACATGAAATACTTTCGAGACTCCTAGACTAATTCTTCCTGAAATGAAGGGTTACATCACAGTCTGGCATCGTTATCCCTGGATTTCTTTATTTGCACATCTGGCTTTTTATTTATTCCAGGGAGTTACTGAGCAGCACACCTGCGCGTTAAACACAGGTCAGCTGGTGGCTTCCAACCGAGACATCACGCGGTGGCCCTGGGCAACTCTGCTCACCTCCAGGCTGGCTCGCCAGGGAGGCCGACACCTCCCTCTGCCACAGATTTCATTCTATCAGGGAACTGTCCCAACATCCCGAGTATCAACAGATGTCACGAACTGTGCTGCTTCATTTCCTATCTTATTTATTCATCCCAGTTTCCTCAGAAACAGACATAACCATGGCCACCTGGACTGCTTTTAGACATTGACATTTGCAGTGTTACCTACTTTTCTTCCTCTTGTCGATGCAATTCAGCACAAAGATTTCCAAGTTTGTGCCCTTAAAACTCCATTTCACACAGACATGCAAAGAATAGTCTCAGACTTCCTTCTGGGGACATCCCTCGAAACCAGGCTCTGTGAATAAAGTTTGGCAGACAATTCTGATACACAGTTCCTGCCCCTGGGACCCTGGCTTTCCCTGGAAGCCGCAGTTGGAATTCCAATGCCTCTGTTCCCTCTGCATCTTTCTGTGCTTCTTCCCTGGAAAGCGGAGGGGGGTTTAATATCTAAGGAGAATTCCAAGACCTGCAGGGAGGTGTTTTTAATTGCCCTCCTCGCTCCCTAACGCTCGGCAGCATCTCTCCAGCTGCTGTTCCTAGAAGCTCCAGCAGGTGTCACTGCGACCCTGACCATCTTCATGGCCCCTGTTTTGGGCTGGTACACACACCTTTGAGGTCTGGGGACTCCCAGAGGTGGGACCTCAGCTCTAAGGAATCCCACAGAGAGGGCCTGTCCCAGAGAGAAGGGTCCTCTCTCTGCCTCATTATGTCCCTTGTGGGGAAGAACTGCGGTTCAGTGAAGTTTCAACCTCATGGTCAAGGGCAGGGGGTACAGAGGGTGGAAAGTGAATTGGGAAGAGGGGATCTAGGCCCTCCTCCTTTCTCTCCAAGCGGCCAGGTCTCTTCTTCCATCACATTAAGAGAGTGTGCCACACACGCACACGCGCACGCACACACACTCTACACACTCCCTCAACACTCCTGACCACCAGACTTAAGCTTTGGAGACAATCTTGGTGACAGCTGAGGGCCACTAGGGGTCAGGAATCACTACACTGATGAGAAGCCAGAAGGCACAAAGGGGGCTGTAAATCAGGGAGGCTTCCTGGAGGAGGTGAGTGTGGACCTAAGAGATTAACTCATGGCTCTGCCTCATCTGAAGAACAAGAGCGATGAGGAGCCAATCCTGAGGGTTCAGTACTCTCTGGGAAAGGGGTGCTGACAGGTGAGTTCATCAGTGACCATTTCAGGGGATGTTTCTGCGGTTGGGGTGGGCTTACAGGCACTCTCCCCCCACAGCCAGAGATGCAGAAGCCACAGAGTATGAGTGGGGGCAGGGAGGGGCCTTGGGAGAGCCTGTAAGGGTTTATGAGGGAATAGCAGGATGCAGAGTCCAGAGAGGAGAGAGGGAGACCTTCCTTCCAGCTTAAATTGGGTCATGTGGATGGGGGAGAGGTGTGACAGCAGAGGCACCGGGCGGAGGCCTGGAGTAAGGACCATACCTGTGCCCGGCCTTAAGAACAGGGCTGAGCCGGACCAGCAGTGTTTGCCTCCTTGAGCTCTTGGCCTTTCTTGGGATGAAAAATCAGTGACAAGCGAAGGAGCTGGGCTTTTTCACGGAAGGCGCTCAACACCTCCTGTTGTAAAGTCCAGCCAGACCTCAGAGGGCCCTGCAGAGCTTCCCAGTCCCCCCAATGGCCCCTCTCTCCTCCCCTCACACATCCCCACTGCCTCCCCACGTCCCCGCCAGACTGCCGTCGCCCAGAGGTCCTCACGCAATCTGCACCGGTCATCGCCCACCCCTCCCGCCACGGCCCCTCCCCCAACCCTCCCTCCCCCCACCGATCCCTCTTGAGATCGCAAATTTGCCCTTTTGGTTGCACCTCATGGAGATTTGGCCCTTCTGGAAGCAAGTCTTGACACCTGGGGCGGGTCCTGGCCCCAGATGGGGAGAGGAAAGACTTGAGAACTGGTAAAAACACGCGCTTCAGCGGGAAGAAGATGCAAAGGAAATTGGAGCAAAAGCCGCCCTCCCCAACAGGAGTCTCAAAAAAACAAGAGTTCCTCGTGGGCAGTCTCACCTTACTCCTTTCTTCAGAGCTGGCTCGTGTGGAAAACAGCTCAGCGCACAGTGTATGCGGAGTAAGAGGTTTCTTTGAAGACACGACCATTTCTCCATTTTGTCCAGAACTGGCCTCTCCCGAGCTATTTCCCGCACACTCCCTTCTTCATTCTGGGGGCTGCCTACCTCCCTGAGCAGGAAGCAGGTGTCCCAGCTGAGACCAGCTCCCTCCGGCAGTGCCCCGAGGTCCGCCCAGCAGCCAGACTACCAGCCGGAGAGTCGGGTGCTTGGGTTGCTGTCCATTGCTTCCTAACCTAACACTGATGATTCAAAGGGGGCTGGTCGCGATCGGAGGACTAGAACTCGGGCCCTAGCGACACACAGGTGTTACCATAGATGGTCAGCTAATTATTAACAAGGAAGGAAGCAAACAGGCTTATGTTCGCTGCTTGATTATGCTCAACAATGTCCGGATCAGAAGGAACTGTTTGTTCTCTAACTTAACTGCTGCATGAAGCAACAGAAATTGCAGCCCATTTTCAGCGGGCATAAGAACACCACATGGAAGGAGCCCTTACACCAGGGAGCCTTGACTCCCAGTCGAATGAAATACAGTCGGTCGGGTCTCCAGCCCAGCGACCACGCACATGTAGACTCATCTACTGATAGCCCCTGCACTGCGTGCTATGCACAAGCTCCACAATAGAAGTCTCTTCATTGACAGCCAGGGCCTGGGATGCTTAAGTTCCCAACAGCCCTCACCTTGCGTTTCCTCTCGTGATCATGTGGCAGACTCCTGGTGGAAACAGACACAGTCACCGACTAGGCTGCAAGGACACAGTCCCCAAGTGCCAAGGCACAGTCTAGAGCAGCCCGTTCTCACTCTGGAATGTGTGATAAGGACCAAGGGGAGAGTGCAGATTGGGGATTTGTGAGCTCCCCAGCCCACCCTTCTAAGTGCCCTGTTGAGGATTCCTAGACACCCCTATGCCAGTCACCCACCCTGAGCCAACAGAATACTTCTCCATGGACATGCCATGTTGGATTTCCCTGGCTTCCCTGTGTCTGCCAGCCCCTGCCAGCTTCCTGGGGCCCCTGGCTGATGAGTTTCAGCCCAGAGATGGCTGCGGCATTTTGGTGGCCAGGGCCAGCGCCTACCCTGAGTCCTTTTCCGTTGCATTGTAGCCCAATCTCCTTCATCCATAACCCCTGGGAGCGGGGGCAGGGCCAGGGGCGAGAGGGGCTCCCTCCAGGCAGTGGCGGGGGCGGGGGCCGGGGCTCCCCTAACTGCAGAGGCTAGCCTTACACACCCAGCGACACATGTCCCCCTTTATGGCCAGGGCTTTCTCTCGGTGCTTAAAGGCAACTGTGAAAAGAGCAGGGCTGATTCTGGCTGCCTAGTCGTCTCCTGGCAACAGGCCTGGCAGGAGGTCTTTCTTTCTCCCCCCCACCTCCCTTCTCTCCTCCACCACCCCCCCTTTTTCTTTTCCCCCCTGTGTCTTGTGTTGTGTATCATTAAAACTTCCCTCCCAGCCACTTTGCAGCCAACAACCAGGCCCTTCTGGGGCCAGTTCCTTCGGGGCAGCTCAGCCAGCCGGCCTGGGGGTGGGGGCTCTGAGAGGTCAAGCCCCCAGAGACAGGCTTTGTGTCCTGGAACCAAGGCTTAAACTCAATTTGGCAACCTTTGGCACGCTCGGGAGGGGCAGCCACTAGAGCTGTGTCCCCCGCCCGGGCACCTCTTCCTTCTTGCCTTTCCTCCCCTCCCTTTTAGGTCTGCCTCTTCCGTTAATACCAGTAGTGCCACTGGGCACTGCCCAGCCCTGCTAGGGCCTCACGAGCAACCCCTCACCTAGAAGGACAAGCCTGGGACTGAAGGCTGGGACAGTCCCGGCCAAAGGCCTGCAGCCAGCTCTGGCCCAATGTCCTGGTCTGGCCTGAAAGGGACGGAGACACAAGGGCCACAGAGACCACCAAATCCATGAGAGTCTGGACCAGAAGGACTCCTCATTCAGCCACCTCCATGTAGAGGGACGCTGAGACCCAGGGAGGGTAAGTGCCTTGCCCGAGGACACACAGCCAGATAGGGAAAGCTGAGGCTAGCACCCTGGTTTCTGGACTCCCTCTTCCGTGGCTTTTTATACTCCTTCTTGGAGAGAGACAGGTGGCTCTCTGAGTCGATGCCTGACCTTCTGGGCCCTGACCTGCCAACCTCTAGTGCAGTGTCCAAGGGATGTCTGAGCTTGACCAGGCCACCTAAGGCCCTCCTCGCCCTCCGTCAGAAAGCCTCCATCAGGCCTGGACTGGGGCGTGACCCAGTGCTTGCCCAGCCCCTCTAGACAGCTGGACGACATTCTGGCTTCCTCCTCCACCTCCCACCAACGCCACAAGTATCTGGGTCACAGATGCCTGGTACTGGGCCACCCTGTCAGCCAACAGATTCATAAGGCTGGAGGGGTGGCCCCAAGTCTCTAACCTGACACGTCAAGGCAAGGATGGTCCTGGGTGATTCTCAGCTCCTGCACGGCCAGGTTAGCTTCCAGCTCCAGCTCCAGTGCCCTCCCGCTCTGCCAGCTACGGCCTAGTGTGCCCCCAGGACCCCCAACCCGCCAGCAGGAGCAGCCACCAAGAAGATGCCCTGACCACACAGGCCGGCACTCACAGGGCATGCAGCTCAGTCATGCCCGTGATCCCGTGTCTCCCAGACTCGAGGCATTTCTACGCCACAGCTGCGTGCGCTGATCTGCTGTTTTCTTATCACTTTTCCTAAATTGATTCTCTTTATTCTCAATAACTTCAGCTAAAAGGGAAACTTTAGATTACTATGATTTTCAACAATGTGATTTCATTCTAACCAGACACTGTTGTCCCCTCAGCCCCCCACCCCCACCCCCAGCCAAAGGCTCTGAATGACCTTCTCTTCTCTTTTTACTAGACGGGGATCTTAGCAAGAGTTGCATGAGCACCAAATAGTCTATCTCCTTGACCGTGCTCAGAAGGCGTGAAGGGGAATGGGATAGGGAATATGAATAAATGAGTTTTCTCACTGCGTTTAAGGTTATTTAACACCACGCTTCATCTCGCGGGGCAGCCACGGTCCTCGCCGGCCTCTGGGAAGCACAGTCCTTAGTCCGGGGAGCACGTGCCGAGTTCCCACCTCGGCCAGGCAATATTTCAGGCTGCCTTCAGTTCTGGAGCAGAAAAAAAGAAATGTTTTGGTTATGCCGCATTCTCTGATTTGGGAATCAGAAAATGATTTCTCATCTTAGCAGCCCCCCCTCCCCCTAGTGTGCAGAACGAAGGACTGAGGGGCCTGGGGACGGTCCAGGCGGGGGTGGGTGAGGAGGATGAAGGGAAGGAAAGCAGAGGAGCTGGGGACGTCATCACTGTCACCACTGTCCCTCAATCATTAGGCTGGTCAAGATTTTGGCATTTTTTGGTCACAGGCTAATAAGTCTAACCCACAGGTGGAGAACACAGGGCCCACGGGCCGAATCCGGCCCGGCACCTTGTTTCTACCCGGTGGCAGCACCCAGCTCTCGCTTAACTGTTAAGGAGTAGTTACATTTACACAGCCCTAAAATTACATTCGGGCCTTTGAAGGCAACCATGAGGCTAATGTGGCCCCCGGTGAAAATGAGTTTGACACCCCTGTTCTAAGGGTACCAGCATTTGTTGTCTTATATGCCTCCAAGTTCTTTGGGTAAATTACACCAGCTGACCCACCCTGTGAGCTGGGGAATTCGTATTCCCATTTGCTGGATGAGAAGACAGGCACACAGAAGTCTAAATCACTTGCCCAAAATTCACAGCTAAGCAGTGGAGCCAGGATTTGAAATTGTTCTGTCTGATCACAGAGCCCACGCTCCCCCCACAGCATTATTCTGACTCCCTCCCTGCAACCTGGGGCTCTTTGCAGGGTGGAGACAGACCTAGAAAACCCTGGCCCCTCAGGTCAGAGGGTGAGTGAGGCTCATGCACAGGGGCCAGAAAGTGTGGGTGGAAGGCAGAACACAGCCCTCTGTCCTCTGCCCCCAGAAGCAACCTCTGTGAGGCAGCACTGAGTGTGTACGTGTGAGGGCTGCTTCTCCCTCCCCCAGGCTGGGGAAGGGACGGCTGAGATCACCAGGTTGGGGGGGGGGTGTGAGAAAGGAGGGCAGTGGAGCTGCTGAAGCTTCTTTTTAAAAAATAGAGATATAATTCACACATATTAAAGTGTTCCCTTCAGTGGCTTTTAGTATATTCAATAAGTTGTTCACCCATCACCGCTATCTAATTCCAACATTTTCATCACCCCCAAAAGATACTGCTGTTTGCTAAGGAAAAGGCAGCACCAGATGGAACTATATTCTGGATTAATTTAAAACCCCACCTCAAGCCTTCACCGTGTCTTTTGCTGTTCCCTTCTCCCTCCACCCATCTACCCCAAAGCTGTCTCAGAGCGTGTCTTCAGCTCCAGGTTCCAATGACAACCTTACCCCATCTAAACTGAACCCCCAAGCCAAGAAAGAGAAGCCTGACCAGCCTTAAATTAAAGCCACTCAACATGCACGTAAGTCAATCATCGGCACGCCACCTAGCTGCCCCCCAGCAGTGCCATGGGCAGGAGGATACAGGTTCCACTTAGGAGGACTTGGGGTGCAAGTAACAGCTGGAAGTGGCCTGAACAGCCAGGACAATGTATTATTTCACACGACAAGAAGTTCCACGGCAGGGCTCCCGAGGGTCAGCTCATGTGTCAGTGTCAGCCATGGTGTCAGAAACCCAGCTTCTTTCTCTCTCTTGTTCTTCCTTCACCATTAGCCTCCTCCTCGGGCAGCTTTCCTTCCGGTCACAGGATGGCTGCTGCAGCTCCAGGCGTCCCACCCAGATACGACGGTGTCTAAAAGCAAGAAAAGAGGACTTCTTAGGCTCATTTTAAGAGTCCTCCAAAAAATCTTTTCCCAGAAGTCCTTTTGTACCTTCCAACAGACCTTCTTTCAGGCCTCATTGGCCAAAACCGGGTCACATGCCTACCCCTAAACCAATCCCTGGCAAGGGGAGTGGGTCTTCATGATTGGTTAGGTTGGGGAGGGGTAGGTACCAGAACTAACCGGGGTCTCGGCTGGCCTGGAAGAAGGGGCCACCAACAGTGTGAGCTATGCTAAACCCAAATAGAAGACTTTTTACCCTTGAGAGCCTCAAGAAACAGCAGGTGACTTCCATAAAGGAACAGAAGGGGCATCCACCTATCACTTCAAATGTCTCTGGTGCCATTTCAAACACTGCCAACATCATTCTACTCAATAGGCAACAGCCTAGGAGGCAGGTGTTATTATACCCATTTTTTTTCAGGTATGGAAACAGGCTCAGAGAGGTTAGGTAATGTTTCCAGTGTCACACAGTAAGAGATAGAGCTAGGATTTGTTGGGGTAATGGTGGTGGCATGATATCTGGGTTCTAAGACAACCACTCAGACAGAGGATCTCCCCAGCTGAACACACAGAACCCCATTCAGGCCTAAAGTGAAGGAGCAAAGGAGATGGGCAGGGCAATGTCAGACAGGTGCCCTTGCTCTGCCCAAGGCCCTGCCTGTACCTGTCCCAGCCACAGCCACCTGTTCCTGGACCCCTGCTGGCAAGGCAGCTCTGATCTCAATGCCCACCCACTGGGCCCGCATCCCTGTGTCTGGGCACCCAGGACCCAAGGCTGCACTCATCTGCGGGTGGGTGGGGGGAGTTAGCTGGCAGAGTTCTGGATGGTGCAAACCAGGATTTGACCAGAAATTTCTGCACCACCTGCAAAGGTACTAGGCTCATTCTATCCCATCTCCCTAATGTGCCACCATCGAAGTCTTTCCTCCAGGACCCCTGAGATAGAAAGAATCTTTATAGCTCTTGGTTTTTAAGAAAATGTGTATTTGATCATCTGCCTCTCTAGCACCACAAGGTCACGAGTGCTCACCTTGCATCAATGAAGATGAATGACGGAGTGAATGGTGAATGAATGAACCATCGCTTACACACATAGAATACCTACTGTGTGCAGCATGTGTGTGGGGGGTTGGATGGGTGGATTATTAATGAGAAAGGCTGACTTCTTGAGGATGAAACATCCTTCCCAGAGTTCAGCCCCAGGCTTTGCCCACAGCAGGTATCAAGGGGGCATTTGCAGATGATGGGACTGGCAGAAACCCTTCCCTGCCCTAGGAGCCAGGTGAAGTGATCCGGGAGAGGTGGCATAGCTTGGCTGAGGTTGGAGACCGAAGAAACCAGGGATGGCTCTTGGGCTGCATTTGGGGCTTCCTTCCTCTCCTATGACTGGTTATATCCCACCCACCAGGGAGTGTAAGGAAAATGGGGAGCCATAGTCCTCACCAAGAGAAACCATGTTGACACACACACACACACACACACACACACACACACACACAGCCACACTGAGGTCTGGCTCTACTTTCCCAGGGAAGGAGCACTTCCCTGGCAGGAAATGACCTTGGGCTAGAGCCCCAAGGCCTCTGGCAGGCCCACCACAGCTGGGGTGTGGTGCTCAGGGCTCTGAAGCAAAGGCAGAATAAAGAGTGATGGAGAAAGGTTGAAAAGGAGGAAGAGACAGAGGAAAAGAGGGGCAGAGAGGGAACATAGGGCCCATCAAACCCCAGGTGCCCCCTGCAGCAGCAACTTCCAGCCAGGCTGCCAGCCCCTGATCTCACCCACTTGGAGCAGTATAGGTGTCATCTGGGAGGGAAGAGGGTGCCAAAAAGCAGAGCAGGGATGCTGGGTATGCAGGGAGCCCTAGAGGCCCAGAGCTGCTCATGATGGGGGCAGTGAGGACCCCAGAGGGCCATAAGGCACCCAAACATGAGACAGCAGTCCTCCCCTCTGAAGCCTCAGCCCTTGCTCCCTCCCTCTACCAGCCATCAACGATGTTTATAAAGGGCCTACTATGTGCCAGACCCTTCTCTGGGCTTTGGGGTTTCAGCAGTCCACGGGGTTTAGATTTTAGAGTAGGAAATAGACAACATTAAGTGAGCAACCTAACATATATTTAATGTGTCATATAGTAAGATAAGGTCAGATTTAAGGGCTTTGCAGAAAAAGAAATTGGAATCAGAGGTCCAGAGGGACAGGATTGGGGAGCAGCAAGTGGCACGCAAGCCTCTCTGAAGAGGAGATTTTAGGTGGGTCTCCAGCGGGTAAATCCTTGAGGAGGCTCTTGGGCACCTGAGGATGCACCCCTTGCTTAGCTTAGGCTCACAGGGGCAGAAGGAGCCACTCAAGAGAGCTGCTTGTTCCTCAGCCCCTAAGACAGAAGAAAGAAACCCAACATTTATTATTCACCATCAGCGGCCTGGCATTCTGTCGGCGCCATTCTCATTTAATGCTGACAACCCCCTATGAGATATAAAGTATTATCTCCTCCTCACCCGAATGGAGGAGGCTCCGAGATAACTGGCAGCTGGCCAGTGGTGCCTGCCACCCCATGCTTTCTTTGCTCCCTTCCTTTTAAAAGACTTGGTCCCCAAATCACTTTCCCAAATGCCCTTGGGGAATTGGAGATGACTAAGACTAAGCCCGAGAAGTGACTACTGTGACAGGGAAAACCCCTCACGTTCCCACAGGTCGCACCTGTGATCTTGGGGTGCCAGTGGGTCAGGCCAGAAAGGACTCGGTGACATCACCCTGCCATCGCCATTCACTCCTTCATTCCTCTTCATTGAGGCAAGGCTGCTGCAGCTTCAGGGTCCCTGCCTGGCGGCGCCCAGGAGTGCAAGCCCGCCACTTGAGCCTCACCTCTCCTCTGCCCTCCCTTCTCCTGTATCTGGGGCCGCCTCCCAAGGGAGCCACCTTGGGAGGTGAGGTGGGGAGGAGAGGGGAGCCGCACACACTTTATCCCCAACTAAGCTCAGGGATTGTGAAGTAGATTAAGGGCATTCACTCATGAGGACGCCTACTTAACCCAGATCTCCAAAGATCCGGGCTGCACACCAACAGAGGCGTGGGCTCCGGGGCCCGCGGGTGCGGGGAGGGGCAGAGTCTCCCATCCTCGCCGGCTTATTATCAGCACCACCGCCAGGGGGCGCGCCGGGGCCAGGAGACGAAGAGGCTGAAAGGCTTGGGACGCTTTGGTGTGTTCCACTGACGTTTGCTGCTCACTAAAGTGCCTACCCTGTGCAAGCTATCGGCATTACCAGGACGCTACCTCTACGCTGGACAGTTTAAATAATTCTTGTTCCATTAATTCCTGCGCTCACCACCCCACGCTACAACCCTCTCACCTCCAGGTTGCCCATCCTTCTAGTGGCCTCCAAGGAACTCACTTGAAACAGTCTGTGGCTGCTATAACTCTTAGCCTAAACTTCAAAGCCCCTTTCTGTGGGTCAGAGAGTGCGGAGCCCCTACCCCTTCCGCCTCGTGCGGTTCCCCGTGTTGTATGAGGTCTCTGGCCTTTCGCACTTGCTGCTTCCCTCGCTTGCAGCCGCTTTCCCTCTCTCTTCATCCCCAGGCTAGTCTGGGCGCCGCAGCACCCAGCAGCCATCGGCATGTTCCCAGCAAAACTGAATGACACAAGGCTTGATCGGAGATTTCCTCCTCCCTCCGCGCGACAGACGGGTAGCCCCCTGCGGGCGGGCGGGGGCCAGACGCTTGGGTTCTTTGTCTGGACAGTGCCTCCGCAGGGGGCGCGTTGCAGTGGCGCTGAATCCACAGCGGCCCACTGCGTGCCCCTGGGGAGTGCACATCAAAAGGAACCTGGAGGCAGCTAGAGAGGTGGGGGTGGGATGGTGAGAGTCAGGTCCGAGGTCCCCAATATTCGCACACAAAACAAAAAGTGCTTCCCCCGTGGCAGCCCCCAGGCCCCTGGCCCTCGCGGCCTTATTTGCCCTCTTTCAACAGCCACTCTCCCATGTTCAGGGTCTACCTCGGGGGCTCATCGTGCGGAAGCCTCCACCTCCCCACTCTAGCTAGCCTTAGAGTAAATTTAACTCTTTCCACAACCAATGCAACCCACCCTGCGGTCCAGGGTGCCTGTTAGGTGTTTCGTCTGCGACACGTGGCTCGGGGGTAGCCTCCCCCTCCCGGCAGGGACCGTTCCCCTGTTCCAACCGGCAGCGCTGGGCAGGCAGGAGGAAGAAAATTAAGCCTGTGTTGAAGGAAGGACACCTGGCAGGGGAGGAGAAAGGGATCAGGAATCCCCTCCTCTGGGTAGCTTTCAAGTGGGGGGAAATCCCCACACATGCCTCCATTCTCCAGGGGCCATGTGGGGCCACACAGAAGTTCCCACACCGCCTTATCCTCTACTTCCTCAGGCTGTGCGGCCAGCACAAGTCTGGATTCCCCCCTGCTCCCACTTGCTTCCCAGCCTCCTTTCCATTCTTTTCCCGGTGCTCATGACCTGGATCTCCCGTGCTGCCTGGAGGAGGCACCAGATACTGGTCATCGGGGAATGGCCAGTCTTACCTACATGGCCCAGGGCTACTGGCTGGGCACCTCTCAGTCAACCAATATCCCACCTGCAGCCTCAGAAATATTTTTCCCCCACTGTCCAGGGCTGGCACCTGTAGGATCTTGGGGTCCAGAAATGATTCCAAGAGGTCATCTAGTCTAGCTCCCATCCCCCAGCCACACTGAATTCATAGTGGTGTCTCAGTGGCCAGGGAAAAGAGCCCTCCTCAGCTCTCAGAAAGATGATTATGGGGGCTCTGGAGCCCACCACACTGTCAGGCAGGATTTGAGGTCCAGCAGGCACGTCTGATCAGAAAATCAGCTGAGCAGGGGTGCTGGGTAGGACAGATATCTGGGTGGGAACTAGGAGGCTATTAGGGATGTGTGTGTGGAGCTCTCTACCTCTAGAGCTGAGGCCCTGGGGCTGCGCAGTTAGGACAATGGGTGATCCATTGTGACCCCCTTTCCAGGTGAATCGGAAACAAGGAACCTAGAGTCAGCCCACCGTGAGGTCATCTCCACAGGCTGTATCCCATCTGCCGTCCTTGGGCAGGTTAGGGCTTTTTCTTTTGCTCATCCTTCCCCTTCTCAGCCTCTCCCCTTCCCCCTTTTCCCCTTCTTTCTCCTTGGGCTCCCTCTGCTAGCATCTCTCGCGCTCTCTCACTCTCCTGCACTCTCTCTCCCTTTTCTTCCCTTCCCTCCGCTCTTTCATCTCTCCCTGGACCCCACCCCCTCCAGTCGGGCTAGGAACGCGGCAGAAGCCGTGACAAGCCCAGGCGGCTCTCCCGACCCTTGGTTCCCCTGGGGCCAGTTCCCCGAGCTCCCCTCGCCCGAAGCAGCCGTGTGCGGAGAGGGCTGTCAGGATGCTCAAGGCCAGCGGGTTGGAGCTGTGGGCATGGGTGGCCCAGATCAAAGGCCAGAAATGTCTGGCCCCTGACATGAACTTCCTCCAGCCGTGTCCCCCACCTGGTGAAAAGCCCGCCTTCCAGGTCTCGGCAGGACTTGGGGCTGCCCCTTCTGCTGAGGTTCCCTGAGCACGGTCCTTGCCCCACTCTCACTGGCTTTGCTTTCCTCAGTTCAGGCCCAGAGCTGCTCCAGGGGCCTGAGTGCCTCGGGGGGCCTTGGGTGGCCAGGGAGGGGACTTGGGGGGCAGGCTGCCCAGGTGACAGGGGGTCCTAGTCCCCCCAAGATCTGCCCTCCATCTCAGCACCACTCAGGGATGAGACCTAATTCCTTGACTCTGGAGAGGGAGAAGACAGAAAGAATCCACGAGGCTTGGAAGGACTTTTTTTTTTTAACCTATGGTGAGGGATGAGTTATTTGGGTGCATTTGGTGTCCACACTGGGGAAAGGCACATTACCACCAAACCCCAGGTTGGGGCAAGGGCTTCAGACAGGAAAGCTGGGGGGGGGGTGTGCCTGGGGGGCAGCAGCGTCTTCCAAGGACCCCGGTTACTTCCCGCCTTTCACCCACCCTGAAGCAGTGCATCCACAAGACCCAAATGGGACTGCGGGTGGTGCTTCTGACCGAGCTGGAGGCCGGGCCTGAACCCCTCGAGGAGGAGAAAGTGACCCGGCTCTGGAGCAGGAAATGCTACTGGCTTCTGGTGTCAGTTGCAGGAAATGCAAAGGCAGCAGGAGGTCCCGATACCGATCTGATCCCTGACAAAAGACTCAAATGACACTCGGCTCTGTCCCCCGGCGCCGCCCGCAGCCAGACCTTCGAGCCTCCGCGGACCTTTCTGCGCGCCTCTCGGACACCCGGGAAGCGACCTCCTGCGGCCGGGTCGAGTGGCTGGTGGTTCGCGGGCTTGGGAAGGCTGAGAGGGTTTGCATTTCCCAACCCCCTCTGCGACCCTCGGATCCTGTCCTGCTGGAGGTTTCTGGAAACATCTCTCTGTGTTTTCTACTGTCGATTCCTCAAAGGCCCAAGCCCCAAGGGGTCACGGTCGCCCGAGAGAAAAGGAGCCACCCATCCGTGCCCACGCCGACCCGGCACCACGTGAACGCCCCGGTCAAACCTCCACCTCCCAAAACCTGGCTGGTGGGGTGCCGCGGCGGTCCCAGGCCAGCAAGAGGGTCCAACGTGCCGTATCCACCCCCCAAGTTCTACCTGAGTCCGGGGCGCGGGCTTTGCCCAAGTTTGCTGGGCGATGCCCTTCCCCGAGCCCGACTCGTGGGCCAGGCGGGAGGGGCGCGTGATTGACAGGCTGAACTACAGACTCATCTCTTACCTTAGGCCGCGGGCGCTGATTGGCTGCTCGCTGACATCCTCAAACCCGGCTGCTCCGCGCTGGGCTCGGAGGGGGGCGGCTGCGGGTGGAGGTGCGCTTCTGACAAGCCCGAAAGTCATTTCCAATCTCAAGTGGACTTTGTTCCAACTATTGGGGGCGTCGCTCCCCCTCTTCATGGTCGGGGGCAAACTTCCTCCTCGGCGCCGCTTCTAATGGAGCCCCACCTGCTCGGGCTGCTCCTCGGCCTCCTGCTCTGTGGCACCGGGGTCCTCGCCGGCTACCCAATTTGGTGGTAAGACTCGCCTCTTGTCTGCCCGCGGCCCGATTTCTTCGCCGAGTCTCGGGGAGGTGGGGGGGGCGTCGGCTGGGGGTGGGCTCCGGCAGGGCTGGGGCTCCTTTCTCCTTGCCACCTTCCAGCCCCCCACCCGCCCACCCCTCCCGGATTTTCTGCTGGTGTCGCCTTCAGAATCCAACTCCTGGCTTCTCTGATAATCACCATTTTCCCTGCTACTCGCTGCAGAGGCTGGAGGACTTTCCCCGTCTCAGAAGGTCTCTTGTTCTTAGATCCTAATAGCCTTCCACGCATCCCAATCTGGGGGCCCGAAAGACCCTCCATTTGCTTGCAGTTGGGTCTCTGGAAATCCAGCGCTGTCCCCGGGGCCCAGCCACTCCTCTTCTCCATTTTGGGGTCTTCATGGGCAAAATCATCCTGTTCCTTGCCACCCCCACCTCTGCCGGCGCCTCCATCAAGAGATTTCCCCACAATAACCCCCTTTCGCAGACTCCAATGGCTTCAGGGATCCCAGGGGCAGGGGAATGGGGGGGGGGAATTTCATCAGACTCTCCCCACTCTGCTCTAGATTAATCTTGAGCCTCAGAAGTGAATGTGGTATTTGCTGATCCGAGATGCCATTGAATTCGGATTTTATTCATTTCTTGCGTGTCCACCCTGGCAAAAGGGGGGCTCCTTGAAAATGTAGTTGTTCGGAAGGAGGTGGGTTTGTTCGCTGACCAAAACCCCAGTTCTCCATGTTAAATTCGTTCCTTTTGGAAAACCGAGGACCGAGGAGAAAGGGAGACAGGGAAAGGAGAATTCCATCCCCGAGAAATGCAGATACAAAAGACATTTTTAGTAAATAAGGCTGGGAAATGAGGCGCGGTGTTTTTGGGAGGGGGTGTGTTTATGGAGAATCCGACCAAGGGATAAATAGCCCTTTAGGGGCCCCAGTTCCAAGGAGTCCCCTTGTTTTCCAAGCAGCCCCATCACCCCCCGGCAGGTCTCAGAGGCCAGAGGGGAAAGACACACTGAAACCAGTTCTCTAAATTACACCCGCCTCTCCTCAGTCTCCAGCCCCCTGCATTCCGGAAAACTTTAATTAAAGAATCTTCCCCTCCTGGACATAGGACAGCCCGGGCCTGGGGGGGGGGGGGGGGAGGTGAGTAAGAAGAATTTAGGATCTGTGAGTAAAAAGAGGGGCCGTGGCCCCTGGGGTGAAAGTTGGAGAGGAGAGCCACCAGGGTGTGGTGCCACCTGCATGTCCCCCTTTCCCTGTCTTGCCACCCCCTCTCCAGCCCGGGATAGGGGAGCAGAGCCAGGAGATTGGGGGGCCACACCCTGAGTCTGCCTCCAGTTGTTTGGAGGTGGTGGCACTTGTTTCTGGGTGTTGGGGGCTAGGATGGGGGCAGGAACAGGGCATGGCCAAGGGTCTGTTTGGAAGGTGCCTAGAGGTGCTCCCAGGACAGACACCCAAGGGGAAGTCTTTCTTCTGCCCAGCCCACCCTTCCCTTGGCACTGGGCTGGCCCAAGGCCTCCTGTACATAAAGAAGTCGGTGAGGGTGGCCTGGGCATCCGGGGATTCCAGGCTGGGGGCTTTGCCTGTTGCAGGGAAGGCCACTGTGGAAGCCAGTCCTGCCTCTGTGGCCCTGTCTGACCCTCTTCTGATCCCCCTACTAGGCCCATGTTCTTTGCCTTCACAGGGGCCCTGATCAAGGGGAGGGTAGGAAGAGAAGGTGTGGAGCCCTACAGGCCGCAGGGGCCAGCTAGATGACCAGGTTCCCCCACTCTGTGAACCGGAGGAGGCACTTCCCTGGGCAGTGCCTGTGGGGAGGGTGGGGGTCAGTGTATAATGATGTATCAGGGCACATCTAGATAGGAACCACCCAATAGAAAGATGTTGGGAAAACCTGGAAGGCCAGAGCATTGGCCCTAATGTAATGCTGGGTACACGGATTGTTTGTGGGGTGGAAGGACAGGGATGCTGCTTTGTCTGAGCAGAGACCTGTGTGTGTGCACTTTCTAGGTCTATGACCCTATGGGGTGTCATCTGTACACTAGTGAGTTTCTATGTATAGGAGTGTCTGTGTTTGCAACTGGGTGACCATGGATGTGAACTTCATGCAAGATATGCCTGGGGAATTCACGACCCATGACAGGGATTATTGCTATGTCTGCATGAAAGTGTCAGCAAGTGGCTGATTCTTGGGGGTTGGGTGAGAGAGGGGGGGAAGTCTGAAAGTATCTATGCCTATGTCAAGGTCAGCACCTGTGCCTGCCTATGACACTGCATGACTGTGTTCATGACTGGGCATGTGAATGCTGTGTGTACATGTGTGTGCACATGCATGCACACCTTCATGACTGTAAGGGGAAAGCCCCACAGATGTCTTTGTGCATGGGTACCGGTGCTCACGGCCATGACCTGATCGTACGTGTGACTTGCGTCATATGTCTGTAAGTACGAATGTGAGGTTTGTGTCTGGGTCTGCCTATGACTCTGTCTTCCAGTGCCAGTGACCATGGCTGGGCCTGTGGCTATATGTTTGCATGTATGTGATCTATGGGTGTGAGTGACATCCTGAGATTGGGTGCTCAGTGGGCATTCTTGGTCTTGGAGGGACAGTTCAGCAGGAGATAAAAGTCTAATGAGGAGACTGCAAGGGGCACAGGGGACCTGGGACCCAGGACCTGGGCTGGGCCATGAGGGGTGCAGGGCCTTCCTTGGCACAAGCTTATCCTGTCGGCCTGAGCATTGTGGTCAGCAGCACTCGCCTCTTAGGCTTATTGTCTTTGGTCTTGGAGCTGGGGTAGAGGGTGGGTCACTTTCTCAGGGTTGGGGCCAGGGCCAGGGCCAGGGGCCTGGGCTGGTTTGGGGACAGTGGAGTGGATGGGCCTCAGATTCCTGTTCTTCCTCTGTCCCCAGGCAGGCTGAGCCCCATCACCGCTGCCCACTTTGGCCCACACAGTTCAACACATTCCCCAGGAGGGATTTAGAGGAGAAATCATTTAGCTGGGGTTTCTATCCGTGACACCCCTCAGGGACGCACCCCCATCTCCATGTCCTGTACTGCGCCCCCGGGCCTTGGGAGGAGGTAGACCAGAAGGTGGAGTGTGAGGGGCCTCAGACAGAGAGGCTCACGGAAGACGTGCTCCAGGGCCCTGCAGCCAAGTAGTGGCAGAGCTGGGACAGGAAGAGGTGACAGCAAGCACTGATTTCTATAATTCTTCTTGTCAGTCACAGTTGGAGCCTGGTGGAGGAACTTGTCTTTCTTCTCCTTCTTGGGGGGGAAACAAACTGGCTTATTAGGGCCCAGCCTAGTGCTTACTACATTCCAGAGGCAGAGGCCCTGACTGAAGGGGCCTATGCTGGGGGTCGGGAGCGCACCCCACTTCTGTGTGACCCACATATCTGGGCCTCTGTTTACTCCCCTTTCACCCAGAGATCACCAGCCTGCCCTGCCTCACAGCTGGGGTTGGGAGAGAAAGTGTGCTGCAGAAGTCAAGGGCAGTGAGCTGGGATATACACCTGAACTCTCCCCCCACCCTCCTCAGTTCCATTCCCCCACTCAAGTGCTTGCCCTAAGCCCTGCCTCAGTTTCCCCATCTGTCAGGTGTCCCGTTGCCTCCCCCACCCACTCCCACCTCTGCCTTTCAGAGGCTTGTGAACATGTTCAGTCAAACCCCGTGGGGGTCAGTGGGCTGGGCCCAGGGAGGCACCTGGAGACTGCGGGGGAGGAAGGCCCCGGGCCAGGTGTTAACACTTGTAACAGGCAGGAATTACAGCTGGCTGGGGCTGGGGCTGGTGAGGAGCTGAGCTGGCTGGAGGCTGTTGATCCACCAGACAGACAGACAGACAGACAGATGGGCAGATACCAGATCAGATGGCCAGGCTTTAAGCGGGTGGTCTCCCTTCCAGGGCAGGCCTTTCCCTGGGGGGATGTGGAAGGGAAATCAATCCAGGTCTCTTGGAAGTGAATTAACAGCCCTCCTGACCACCCCACACCTATTGTGGGTGGAGCTTGGTGTTGGAAGGGAACAAAAGTTGTGGCTTATTTGTTTGTATTCTTCTGCTAGGACCCTTGTCACTTAAAACAAAAACAGGTCAAATGTTTTAATAATACCAGGAGCCTGGGGCTGAGTGATGTTCTTGGAAGAACCTGCTTTAATGTGCAAGGAAGGCAAGGGGGAAGGGGCAGCTGTCAGGGAAAGTTCTCCTAGAATTTCATAGCATTTGTCAGCAGCTCTGGGACTCAGAGGTGAGCCATGGGTGGAGTCTGGCCTCGAGGACCTCCAGTGAGGGGTGACTGCCCAGTGGGAAGACCGTTGTGGGGAAGGTCGAAAGAGGCAGGAGCTAGACAGCGGTGTCCAGTCCTTTCACAGGCACTCTGTCCTCCCTTCCTGCAGCTTTCCCAGCGGCAAACCCAGCCAGATCCCACCAGCACCCACACTCTGGCATTTGGGTGCCTGCTCAGTCACTGATGAAGACAGGGAGGGCTCTAAGTGGAACTCCCCAATGAACAGACTCAGCCAAGCAAGTGTCTCCCTCCTGCTCTCTGCAGAACCTAATGCTAATAAACCTGCATGGTACTCGGGCAGATGTAGAATTGAAAAGGTGATATAGACAAGGTGGGGGAGGAGAGCTATGACCCTGAGGCTTTCTCTAGACTTTGAATGGGTCTCTCCTTGGTCTGGGCTAGGGGCAAGCAGCCTGGGGTTGGGGAAGGAGAGGTGGCTCTTTCCAGAGGAGAATGCAGCTGACAGATCCTACTGGGAAGAGTGGGAAAAAGGAGGACCTTTCTGACCTCAGAATGGGGTGAGCCCAGGCATTGAGGAGGACCTGGTCTTCTAGGCTTTTCTACCCACCCTGCTGTGAGCCACAGAATCTTTCTAAAGCCATCAAGGAGGGAAAGACATTCTCTACCCCCTGCCCCTAGGTGGGGGAGGAAGTATACCTCCTTCAAAGGTTAGGGCCATCCAGATATTGCATGGCTATGCTCTGTTACCTCCTGTACTAGGAAGTGCTTAGAGCCAGGAGCGGGGAGACCTGTGTCTGAGCTCTGAGCTTACACCGACTGACCTAGGGCGAGTGAGTCTCTTTCCTTCTCTGCACTTCAAATCCCTGTCTTCCTCTGGGCTTCCTTTCCCTTGACCACAATGAGGGGTCACCCTTGCCTCTGGGAGTCCACAGGACTATGACAGGGACATGACTCATTGTTGTGAAGCATGAAGCTCCATGCGGCCCTAGTGCCACTCTCTCGGTGAGCCTGCCTGCCCCACCCACCCCAGGCCCATTCAGACACACAGAGCCTGGCCTAGGCACCCAGACCTTTGCTTCTGTCGCCCCATCCACCCTCAGTCCCAAGGCTGGCTGCTCCCCTGCTGCCAAGCCAGACTGCTTGCATGCCCAAACTTACTTTCCCCCGAATGCTCACATTCCTCTGCAGCCTTCCCAGATTCACATCTGGCTTTTCACGTACCCCCTGGGTAATCTAGGGCAGGTCAACCTCTCTGAACCCCATCTGTAAAATGAGAATGACTGCTTCTGCCTCAAAGGGTGGTTGTGAAGATTAAATGAGTGAATACATGCAAAGCTTTTAGAATAATGCCTGGCATACAGGAAGGACTATGTAGTGTTACTTTTACCCCTGTGTGCAAACTATTTTGACAACTTTAAGTCCTGGTTCTAAATATGCCTCTTCCAAGAAGCTCTCCCAGATTGGCCCCTTATCCTCAGAGCCAGCTTGCCCCATTATACTCAGTACTGGTGACTATGTAAGCCTATAGCTTTAGTCTTAACTTGAAGGAGCTAGGCCAGGCTACCCTGAACTCAGCTCTTTGCCTGCCCAAAAAGAGGAAAGGGAGGGAAGGAGGGCACAGGGGTCTCCCCTAACCCTCCTCCCACCACACCGTTTGCCAGACTTGCAGCCACTGCCATTTCCAGCTGGGACCTGGAGCCACCTCGGCCTGGGTGGGGGAGGGGCAGGGAAGGCAGGCTCACAGAGGGGGTGTGGCACTGGGGCCGCCTGGAGCAGCCTGAGCAGAAGTTGCTCCTCCAGGAGCTGAGAGATGATTCAGAAGGTGATTTATAGACGGAAGGCAGAAAGCTTGGCTCCTGGCAGAGGCCTGCTGCTTAATTACATTCTTTGGGAGGTGGATGTACGAGTGGGGCGGCAGCAGGGGACCCACTTCTACACCCTCCCCCTGCAGGCCTTGTCCCTCCCTGTAGCTGCCCCAGGTCCAAGCAGGGTCCCTCTTTCTCCTGCTGGTGGAGCGGAAGTGCCCTGTCCTCAATGAGAGACTATGTCTTTGGGAGAGCAGGAAGGGTTTCTGAGGGTGGGGAAAAAGGGAAGAGGCCAGGGTCCTGTCTCCTGGGACCCCTCCAGGGGAGTCCGGGTCACAGAGGGTGCTGAGACACAGGACTGCCTGGGAGAGATCATTCCTGCTTCTGGGAAGGTGAACAGCTAACTCACCTGGCAGAGGGTTTCTAGAATCTTCCTGAGGGTGGCAACCCTACACTTTCTCTCCAGTGCCTATCCAACTGGTGCTTCTGTGTCCTTCTTTCAAGCATGCTGACTTCTGTCGTTCCGTTCTCAGTGGGCTACAGGCTGGGTGCTGGGGACCAAGCTCTGTGCTAAGAGGTCAAAAGTGACTTCTTTGTTGTCAGGCAGCCTATGGTACGTGGGCACATGGCCGCCAGAGATCCAGAAAGGTTCTCCAGGCAGGGTCAGACTTGTATCCGAGGGAGAGAAACTCCCCTATCTTCCTCTTAAATTAATGTCTCAGGGAGTTACCTCAATGGAACTGCTGTGCGGCTGACAAGCAGCCCCATTCTGCTCAGTCACCTGCTGTAGTGCCATCTGGGTCCCTCTGACACCTCTCCACCACCTCTGAGTTCCCAGGCAGCCTCCATGGCAGCTTTGAAAGCCTAAAACTCCTCCTCCAGTTCTTGAGGCTAGAAAGGTGTGTTGGGGGCAGGGGCTAGGGAAGCCCTGGCCCAGAGAGTCTATTTATCTGGTTGCAGCTTGGCGTGTACAGCCGGGGAAGGGTTGGCAGGGGTCAGGATGGGGACACTAGACAGCTCTCCGGTTCCCCCTGAGGCAGGCCTTCTCGAAATGGCCTCATTATGTGTGTGGAGTGAATTCCAGAAATGTCAGGCACACCCATACGTCCCCGGGAAGGATGGAGCTGTGAAAGTATGCTCAGAGACGAGAGGGGGCGGTGTGGGGTGGTGGGAGGTCTCTGAGCAGGTAGTCATGGGCCTGAGACCCGGCCCTGCCACTAGTTATAATGTAACATTAGGCCAGGTCCCTTCACTGTTCTGAGCCTCAATAAACAGGGGAGTTGGACACGCTGATGGCCTTGCACTTCCAGCTCTGAGATCTCCATCCCGGCTTGTGGTCATCCAGCTATTAGGATCATCTGCACCTGGGGGTGGGGGTGATCCCAGAGAGCTGCCTCGGGACACGGTGGGAGAGCTAAGGACCAACCCTTGCATTCAAACAGCTGTGAGATCACGGATGAGTCTCTACCTTCCCCAGGCCTCTTTTCTCATCCGAAAAATGGGCGATGAGAATCACAACCGCTAGTGCGGCCTACCTGCAGAGCTGTTAGGAGCTGCAGGAGGAATAATCCTTACGAAAGCCCTTTGAGAAGCATCTCGTTTTTCCCGGAGCAGTTGCCACCAGGGCTGGTCCCACCAGAAAAGAGGACTAACAGCCAGCCGCTGGCTGGAGGGTGCTCAGAACAGACCCGTCAGGGCTCTCGTGAGGAGCTGGTGTTTCCAGAAAAGGAGGAAGGAATGGGTCACAGACAGGGGAGTTCTCAGCTCCTTCCTGGGGGTCCTGAGGCACAGTGGGGAGTGCCCATGGAGGGAGCAGAGGTCACAGGGTGCACCCAGGGTCACGGCTCAGGGCACGGAGCTTGGGGGCCCTCCTGCCCTCATACAGAGACCACAGACCTGCCCTGGGCTTAGCCGGACACAGAGTAGGGTTTCCAAGCAGGGACACAATGGTGGGAGACGTGGGTGGAGGTGAGGAGGGCTGAAGGGAAAGGGCCAGGAGCCAGAAGGGCTCTTCTGAGGCCTGTGGTCACCAGGAAACCCTAATCACCTGGATAAGGCCTCAAACAGGGAGACCGTTCACTTGACCTGGGCTGGAAAAACAGGAGGACAGAGTATGTGTGTGGGGATGGGGGTGGGAGGGATGGGATCAACGGGATCCAGCACCTAGCTCTGTCCCCAGGCTATCAGGGCTTTCTGTGAAACCTGCCCCTGGGCACAGAATCCTACTTATCTGCCCGAGCCAGCTGGGCCAGCGAGGAAAACCAATCTCCTCCAGGGCCCGTGAGGAATGCAGACAGCGGCTGTGGATGCGCGGTGGCCCCGCATCCGCCTGCCCAGCTCCTCACTGCCTATCCTCCGCACTAGGTGTTCTCAGGGTCTCTCCCCCCTGCTCTAAAACCTCCCTTGGCTCCCCACCTGTCTGGCACCAAGGTTCTCTAGGATGGGCCTCTACCCACCTGTCAGGTGCACATTTCATATCCCTCCCCGTGGGTCCCCCAGAATCCCTCCGTGCCTGGGCATTGAAATGCCTCACTGCCCCTTTCCTGCCCTCCCCACACTGCACTGCTGAAATTCTACTTTTGCCTTCCAGACCTAGATCAAAATGCTCTTCCTCTGGGAAGCCCACCCAGATTCCCAAACCACTGTCCTCCCAGGGCAGTTGTTGTCACTCCCTCCTTCCTGTCCCCACCATGGGACAGATGTGTCATATATGCCCACCGACTTCTCCCATGGGCTTTGAGGGTTTTAGTTTCCTCTGCTAGACTACGAGATGCCCCCCCCAACCAGGGAAAACCTGAGCTGCAGTCATCCCGCCCCCGCCCTCCGCCCGTGCCCAGCATTCAGCAGGCGTCAGTAAACAAGAACACAACTCCGCGGCGTGTCAAACACCCGGTCGAGGCACATGGACAAAAGTGGGTTTTGAGCGTGTCAGTTGCACGTGTGAATCATGAAGGTGTCGTGAACAGACTGAACGAGCAGAATGAATAAAGGCCTCATCCCCAGGTGTCACCCGAGGCTCGGAGCACAGCCCATGCCCCCTGCTGGGCTCAGGGCCTCGGCCCCAGCTCAGGCCACGCCCGCTAACAGCCGAGCCGTGGACGGTGCTCGGGAGGCTGCCGTCCCGGAGGCTGAGGTGAGCCTGGGCTGCACAGTCTCAGTTCCCCTCGTGTCCCCGGTCTGTTTCTCCATCCCAGCTCCATGTACAAACGTCCCCTGTCTGTGTGCTCTTTCTGCCCCCATGCTGGCCAGCTCACACTCCGCTCGGGTGTCTGTCCAAGTCTTTAGTTTAAAAATTGCACTTGGCAAGACTTGTTTCTCCCCCCGGGAGGAGGTCAGTGTGCTTGTTGACGGGATCTCTGGGCAGGTCCCTGCTCACACGTTATGTGATCCGGAGCCAAACTGCCCATTTCACAGTTGAGGCCTCAGGTCCTGCAGCCTGTTCTCCGGATCCTTGTCCTGCTGGGCCCAGAGCGCTTTCCTTCTGCCACCATTCAGGCTCTGCAGTGGACTTCTTACCTGGGGCAAGAATCTACGCGTTCCACCTTGTTTCTCAAAGGATGGCTTTGAGGCAAGATTACATTTGACCTTCACCTTGAGAGCTGCTGCCTTGAGTTTATTGGTACTATTGCTAAACATCTGGGAGGGCTCTTAGTTGGGAACATGTGCAAATCACTGGCCAGCTCTCCACATGTCCTCAAGCTGGGGTTGTGTGAAGCTGGCAGGGGTGGCCAGGTGACCGTTTTGTTGCAGGGAGGGCAGGGGCATCAGGCAAGTCACTGCTTCCTGGGCGTCCACTTTCTCACCTGTGAAACAGGAGGGTGTAGGGCACCTGACCGCTCATGTTACTTCCAGCTATAAGCTTTATCATTCTGTTTCATCCTTTTTGCTCGTGGGCATCCGGTCTCCATCCTACACATACCAGAAATCGACTGGACGGAATCCTCTTTCTGGCCCAAATCAATTCTTGTGTCAGTATCTCGGATAGAGATGATATTTAGCTTTATTTCTCCCTGAGGAACTAGCATGGCTTGTCCTTTCAGATGAAGTTCCTGGCTATTAGCAAACCCAGAATCAAGCTTGAAGTTCAGTACTTGCACCTGTATTGACCTTGACTTGGCACATTTGCCTTCTCCTTCACCTGATTTTGTATTCCATTTTATTATTTAATTCCGTGAGTTTTATATAAGCTCCTTGAGGGCAGGCACTGTCTTGCACACTGCTGTGTTCTCTGTGCCTGGAAGGTACATAGTAGATGCTCAATAAATATTTGTAGTCTTTGGACTGACTATTTGCCTTCAGCCACTTCAAATCCTATCTGGAAAAAGCAAGCTACACATAAATTTAAAAGAAAAATCTCGCTGTATTGGGAAGCTGGCACTGACTGGGTAGTTTTGGGTTGTAAGAATTCTGATCAGTTTCTTTCTGTCTCTTTCTCATCAGCTTTCCCTCCAAGTCTGCAAAAGCCTTGTCTTAGGCAGATCACCGTCTTTTCTCTTCCCCATGCTCTGCTTCATTCTACACTTGAAATTGGTACCTAATTTCCCTCTTGGGAAGCTCTCTTGCTTCTGGCCAATGATCATGCTTTCCTCTTCCCCAGCTCCCTTCACATCTGGTTTCTCCCACAGGCCCTTGCCCTGGAACCAGCTAGCACTATTGCTGCCATTCTGCAGGTGACAGAAAAGCCTGGTAGCATCAACCCTGGGGACTCTCCATCTGGGCTGCTCCCCCCACCTCCCCTCCCGCCTCAGCAGCCTTCGTGAGAACTGCTGTCACCATAGGGCACAGAGGGCAAGGTGGAAGGAGGCCTGGCCCAAGGTCACACAGGACGAGCACCAGGGTCCCCGCTGCCAGCCAGGCCCTCCCCATCAGCAAACCGTAGAAGGGTTCCGCCGATGGAACCTCAAAATAGGAGCAGAGGAGAGAGGCCAGTGAGGACGCCCCAGTGCCCTCTCAGCTCAGAGTAGCTTCTCACCTCCTCTTGGCTTCTGCCCTTGAACTTCAGGAAGGAGTAGGCCTGATCACAGGCCCAGTGGTTCTCTCTCTTAACTGAAACTTCTGCAGGAGAGATTCTGAGTCTTCCTCAGCTATCAGTAAGGATGGAGTCAGTGACCCTAGCCCTGTGCTGGAGGCTAAAATAGCCCCCACAAGATTGGCATCTTCATCCCCATTTTATCTATGAGAAAAATCGAGGCCCACAGAGCCCAGGTAAGGAGCCAGGAGGCAGGATTTAACAGCCATGCATGCTGCATGCTGAGGAAATGTATCCCACTTACCAGCTCATCCTCCCAAAGGCCTCCGGCGGCAGATACTCATGCTACCCCCTTCTACAGAGGAGGAAACTGAGGCCTCAAGAGAGACACTTTATTGTCCAAGTCTTCACTGCTGGAAGACCCCAGGGCTCCAACCATGACACACCAACTGCTGAAGCCAGGCTAGCCACATCCCAACAGTTAGGAAGTTCCTCCTTAGGTCTGTCTGTAGTCTTCCCTGACTTAGCCAGAGCCTGAATTCTCTGATTTGGTCTCCTGTGGATGTGAGCATCACTGTAGATGTTCAGCTTGCACTCAAGACCAAAGGTGCATTTCTCACTGAGCCAGAACAGAAAAGATCCAAATGGATCTTTTCCATAACGATCCCTCCCTTGGAACCCAACCTCCTGCACACCTTGAACCAAAAGAGGGAGAAGGCTATTCTTCCCTTTTGATCTCCTACCAGCTTCTCTACATCTCTTTGCAAGTGTTAAGCCCACAGAACTGCTTTTAGACCACAGCAAAGGGGGCCCTGCCCCAGGCCCTTTGATTTAGCCCCTCCCCACAGGGCAAGGATTCTGGGGTCCAAGGAGCTGTGCCTGCCGAGAGCCCACCCTCCACCCCCAGCATGCTCTGAATACTCAGGTCCCTTAAGTGTCTCATCCAAATGGCCGTGATCCAACTTCTGGGCTGTGCAAATCTCTGCCTGGGGTTCATCCCACCAGGACAAGCCATGCATGGGGGATGGGCATCCCTAGGACTGAGAGGTGGTCCAGGGGAGGCTGTTTTCAGCATCTGTGGAGGTTCGGGGAGTGTCCAGGATGGGATGGACTGGGGAGCAGACTAAAGGCTGGGCGCAGCTCTCCCGATCACTTTCCTAGGACAGCCCTCCCTGGAGAACCACCTCTTCTGGGCAATAAATAAGGTATTGTATTTTGCTGTGTATACTGCACACTTTTTTGCCCGAATTTTTAGGGAAAAATAAGGATGCACATTATACGTGGGTAGTACTAATTCTGTATCTACATAAATGTTTTTAGTTATTTTATTTTATTTTTAAAAACATTTTATTTATTTATTTTTAGAGAGAGGGGAGGGAGGGAAAAAGACAGGCAGAGAAACATCAGTGTGTGGTTGCCTCTCACGCACCCCCTACTGGGGACCCGGCCAGCAACCCAGGCATGTGTCCTGACTGGGAATTGAACTAGAGACCCTTTGGTTTGCAGGCCGGCACTCAATCCACTGCACCACACCAGCCAGGGCATTATTTTATTTATCCTTATGCGTTGAAAGTGTGACTCTAGAAAGTAATAATGGTACCTGTACGCAAAACAATACCCTGTAATATGATAATTGGTTTTGTTTCTAAATATAAAGAAAAAATTGAATTAAAAAATTAAAATGGAAGATTTTTTTCCCTCAAAGTCTGGCCAAAAATATGGGTGTGCATTACACACAGTAAAATATGGTATTTGACGAAGATGAGATGATAGGATTTATTTTTTACTTATTGAAGTCAACGTACAGGAAAGCACATAAACTATAGGTGCATAGTTCCCTGGGTTGGGTACAATGTGTTATATTTGCCAGTTTGTTGATCTGACATGAGACTGTTGCATATCGGGCCCATGGTGGTCGGCCTTCACTTAGTGCTCTCGCCCGGGCCCTGTGTGTTCCAGCTGGGCATGGGGACTTGGGTGGGAGATGGAGCCCTCCAGGGTCTGAGCAGCAATGGGATCTGGAAGAGGGCTGGACTGCCTTTACCTTAGCAACACACTTAAGCTCTTTTGGAGTCTGTTGTCACCTCTTAACTTCAAGTCTCTTTGTTAAACAGGGACCTTGCCTCACTCATTCTTGGCCTCAGAGGTTCTTCCTTCGTGTTTGGTGGGTTTAGCCATTTTTAAATGGCCGGGTTGGAAGAGCGTTCAGCCAAGAGCTCTGACGGGGTTGTTCCGTACTCGTTAGCATGGCCAGTGGGGCCCTGCACGAGCTAGCCCCCTCCATCCTCTCCTCCCTAATTCATCTCCCACCCCCATCTCCTCACTCTTCCACCTGCCTTCCCTTGTCTGGGTAAAAGCCTGGGCTTTAGGGGGTATCTGTCCTGGTTCTAGCTGGTTCTTTCTGTAGTATCTGGGCAACCTGAATGTCTCTGAGCCTCAGTTTTCTCTCCTGAAAGTGAGGGCTGCTGTAAGACACAGCCTCCGGTCTGGGGCCCATACATACAGTTTGCCATTGTTAATCTCGTGAAATTATCTGTGTGGTTGTTATAGTACCTCCCACCTCCAGATCTTTGCGTTTGCCCTGCCTTTTCTTGGAATGACCTCTGGGAACTAGCATTCATTCCTCAAAGGACAGTTCAGACCCCATGTCCTCCAGCGAGCCTGAGTATTGTGCTTGCCCTCAGCACCTGGCCCTCGCTCAGCCCCGTTCGGGGCATATCTGTTTACTGACTAGACTCTGAGCCCCCTGTGGGCAGGACCAGGTCCCATTATCTTTGCACCCACATCACCAAGCCTAGCAGGGGCCACACAGTAGGTCCTCTCAGGTGAGTCATCTGCCAGTCATAGGCCCAGGCATCCAACCGCAGCTGGATTCCCATTGCCTCAATGAGACCCTCCCGGGAAGACCTCCTGGCTCTTGTCACTAGTTACCTCTTCATGGGCACCTGTCCTGTCCTCCCAACTAGCGTGTCCACCCCTTGAGGGCAAATTTCCACTTTGAATGTCTTTGTATCCCCAATGAGCTGGGATTCTGCAGGTGCGCAGTGGTACTTCTGTTGGTTGTTGGCCAATGAACCGGGCTTCTTCCAAGCAAGCTCCTGTCCAGGCTCCGCTGCTCCCTGCTCCCTGGGACAGCGTTTTCTTTCCTTTATCTCTGATGCCCCAGAGGGTCCAGATTTGAGCTTCTCACCTCTGTGCTGGAGGCAGCCTGGTGTTTCAAAAAGAGGGTAGGCTCTTGGACCTAAACTGGCCCTGGTGTAACACTCAGCTGTGCTGCTTTATAGCTGTGGGACTTTGGGCGGTTTCTCTAAAATATCAGTATGTGTGTCTGCACAATAGGGGTAAAAATCCTAATCTCAGGGCAGTTGAAATGTGAGGTTGAAATGAAATAGTACCCAGGACCTGAGATAAAGGTGAGTAAGTATTGAGTGAATTGAGGATTTCTGAGGGTCATTCCGGTGTAACAAGGGCTCTCAAAATGTTCTATCCAGGCCAGGCTTCTGCGGCACATAAAGATCTGAATTCCTTCCGAAACAGAAAAGGCCGCCTTCCAGAAAAACCACACACATTATCTTGGTTTGCCCCATCCGACTAGCCTGTGTGAAGAGAGAAGTGAGGGGTGGGCATGTGGCAGAACTCTGTGACTCAGTGGGCCTCCGAGAATGTGGGCTCTGGCCTGGCCTTGTGTCCTGTGTCCTGTTCAGCCTGCAGGCCTGCAGGAGCTGCAGTTCTGAGGAAGGGAGGGGCACGCTATTCCCCCCCCGAGCTGCAGGTTTGCTTCCGTGCTTTCGGTTATCCGTGGTCAATCATGGTCTGAACATATTAAATGAAGAATTTCAGAAAGAAACAATTCATAAGATTTTTGATATTTTGAAATTGCACGAGACTCATTTATATAACTTATTACAGTATATTGTTATGTTCTATTTTATTATTAGTGATTGTTGTTACTCTCTTACTGTGCCTAGTTTATAAATTAAGCTTTATCACAGGAGTGTGTATAGGGAAAAAGCATAGTGTTTATGGGGTTTGGTCTTCTCTGCAGTTTCAGGCACCCACTAGGGGTCTCAGAAAGTGTCCCCTGGGAATAAGGGGGCACTGCTGTAGATCAAATGTGGCATCTGTTGGAGCAGTTACTGTGGTTCCAAGGACTGGTCTGCGTGGACTTAATATGGCCTCAGTTGGTGGCTTAGACACTGGCCGTGCGACAGCCCTGCTTAGCGCAGTGAGTTCGCCCTGGCACTGGGGCGCCTGGCTGGGATGCGGGCCGGGGCAGGATGGCGGTCACCACGTGCTTCCAACCTTCCCGTGAGAGGGCCTGCTGAGCCATAGGAACAAACTGAGGTGCAGAGAGGCCATGCAGTACATTTTGTTCTTAAAAATATTTTTGAGTGCAAATTGCTAACCAATATTTTTGTTGTTGTTGTTGTGTGATACTGGACACACACAAGAGAGAAAACGTACCATGTCATATGCAGGATATAATGGTAAAAACCTGGGCCACACCACACCCTGTGGCTCCTCCCACCCCATCCCGCATCTCCCTCCAGACATGACCACATTCTGAATTTGGCATGTTTTCGCCATTACTTTAAGATAACAGTTTTTCCCAGCCTAGAATACCTATCCAGTATAGGTTTCATTTAGCTTATTTTTAAGCATTATATAATTGGTGTATACTATATGTAGTCTTCTGTAATTTGCTTTTCCCCCTTCACATTATGTTTCTCAATTTCAGACTATGTTACTGGGTATCACTGGAGTTCCTTTTTCACAGCTGTATAATAGTCCACCACCTGACCATACCACCATTGGTCTATTCTATCTCCTGTCAGTGAACAGGTGTCTCGAGGTGCCCATGAGGGGGAGTACTCGTGGGGGAACTACCAGGAATAGAACTTTGGTTTGCAGGGTATGTGAATCATCTGCTTTGCAAGTGGATGCCCAACTGTTTTCCAAAGAGGCTCTGCCACTTGGGATCAAGTGATTTTGTTTTTGTTGGTCTGGCAGCTATCACATGGGACCCGCGGTCTTTGCTGGCCGAGTGGAACTGCCTTCGGGTCTTAGGGCCGAGAGCAGCAGAGGCCAGGGATGGGACCCAGAGTCATGTCAACACATGTGCTGGGAAGAACACGCAGCCTGTGGTGGTGTGTCTGCTGGGAACCCTCCCCGACTTCAACTTTCAGTCCCTCCAGCTCCTCGTGTTGTCTGGCTGAGGGCCAGAGGGTGTCACTGGCCATTCGGTGACACGCAAAACTAGCTAATCTGGAGCTCCCGACTTGTCCCCCTGCCTCACCTCTCTGCCTTCACCTCCCCTTCCCTTTCTGCTCCTCAGATGCACCCCCATGGGCCGTGAGCACCCTGCCCACCGCCCAGAAAGGATCCACTCCTTCTGGGAGGGCCCGTCCCACCAGAGCCAGGGTGCATGTCCCTGACCTGCGTCCCAGGGGGCCACCCTGAGTTCCAGAATAACATCTCTCAGGTGCCACTTCAGGGGAGGCTGGAAGGGGAATCCTTACTTTAAACCTTTATCCAAACACTGGACTCCTTCCCTCTGGAAGGGAAGTGCAGAGCTCCTCAGCACACAGCAGAAAGCAGATGTGGCAGCTGCTGGGTCTCTGCCCTTGTCCTCCCGTCCCGCCCTGGGGCAGAACTCCACTTCTTTAGGCCTCCACTATATAAAACAGTTTTCCCTGCGGAAAAACTCCTTCCCATCAGCCCTCCACCTGCCCATGGCCCTCCCAGGATTTTTCCAAATCCAGCTCAGAGCTGCCACCTTCCTGGGAGTCTGCCTGACTCCCCTCCCCCTTGCCCTTCCATACACCTTTCGGGCCAGAGCGGGACATCACATCCTGGGATTCTTACACCAATCCCACATAATCCTGCTGAGAAGGGCTTCTAGGGTCCAATGAGTTTGGGAAGTGCCACCTGCTACTTCCAGCCTCTTGGTGTTAATGGTGCTCATTAGCATATTTGCATCTCATTAGCATATTAGCAACAGAGAAGCCCTGCAGGGATGACCCTTGTTTTCATTGGTTTAAGCTGTTTTCCAAAAGTAATTAACCTCGGAGCCCATTTCCCCCACAGTTGGCAACTATCACCCATTTGGAAAATGAACTAGAAGATTCTCCTACCCCTCTCCTATGTCAGTTTGTCCTGTGGTCTGCTTCTTCTCAGTAATCTGGCTGCGCTTCCTCTGGCTTTGAAATCATCCTGTGTAGACTGGTTCAGCCCACAGCACCCATTCCAGAGGAGCTTGAGCTGAATGAAGGATGGGAGGAAGGAAGGAAGGAAGGAAGGAAGGAAGGAAGGAAGGAAGGAAGGAAGGAAGGAAGGAAGGAAGGAGTAGACCAATCAGCCAATGAGCAGCCACCCAGCTGAACCCCATCTGCTGTCAGGCAGCCAGGAACGAGGCGCAGCCAGTCTTTGTACCCTGGGGACTTGGGTCTATCTGCTCAGGGTCAGACCCTGTCCATAGCATTTCCACAAAGCCTCCCCCCAACACCTCTGGTAGAATGAGTCACTTCCACAGTAAGCCTCCTGTAATTTTCTTTTTGGGCAATCTGTCTCCCTGTGAGACTGGGAGCCCCTGCAGGGCAGGGACCATGTCACACCCCCCTCCCTGTGCTCTGTCCCCAGCTGCTGAATGATGGATAGCTCCTCCGACTCCCTCCAGAGGGAGGCCCGAGTCCTGTGGGGAAGCCCGCAGGCTCTGGAGCCAGACAGGATGTGTCTCTATCAGCATAACTTCAGGCCCGTTACTGAATCTCCACAGTTCAGTTTCCCTGGGTAAAGGGGGTGACGATAACAGCCACCCTTACAGGGTCGTTGGAGGATCGAATGAGTTCATAGGTGGAAAGCACGCAAAACAGTGCCCAGCCCTGAGAACGGCACAGGCCTGTGTTAGCACTTCCAGCAACAGCAGCCACTGTGATGAGAGCTTCACCTGCATTGCTTCAAGGACTCCTCCCCCAGCCTCTTTGAAGCAGGCGATGTTTCCATGTCTCCCAAAGGGATGAGGTAGCGGGTGGTAGCAACAGGGCCAGGACGCAGGTCAGCCAGAGCAGCCCATCCTGGTCTGGAAGCGTTGAGGGCGCTGCTTACCTCTCAGGGGCTGGGCGGCCCCTCCACTTCTTTTTACCTGTCATTGCCCTGCTGAGTGCTGATTGTTGGCACTCCATGGCACTGCGTGACTGCGTTGTACACATGTGTGTGTGTGCATGAGAGAGAGTGTATCAGCAGGTGAGAACAAATTATTTGAGAGGCTGAGGGTTGCCTGAACCTTCTTGGTAGCCCGATGAGCTAGATGAGGCGGGACACCCTTTAGGGTACCTGGTGAGTCCGCCGCGCTGCAGGACAAGCCGAGACCCTGGCGTTTTCAGCTCAGGATCACCACCCGCAGCACCTTGCCCAGGTCCTCCTGTGTGTGCCTGGGCAGTGTTTGCAGGCAGGGTGCCTGTGGTCACTTCTTCCCAGGCAGGTTATCTGGGCAAAACACAGAAAACTTGCAGAGGGTCAGCAGCCATGGATTAGGGATGGTCATAATGGCCTCAGGACTGGAGGCCCCTCCCTGCGTTCTGAGGTGAGCTTGCTGGCATCCCTCCTCAACGGGCCAGCCGGCCTTCTCGGGCCCCATAGACGGACCCCATTCTCCCCCACTTAGGAGGAGAACCTCAGAAATCACAGGTTCGCTCCAGTGTTCTCTTCCTTCCATACTGGCCAGGGCTCTGTTCTAGCACCATCCTTGGTCTGGCCACTCAACAGAGATGTGGGGGTCTTGGGAGAGGGGCTAATGTGGTGACGTGCAGGGAGGAGGCTGTTTTTCTTGGAGCAGAGAAGGTTGGGGGGCTTCATTCTGGGCAGAGGAGCAGCTACTCCCTCAGCACCTGGGGACAGACATGAGTCAAAGCGGTGGCTCGGAGCGACAGAGTAGGCAGGCAGGTGAGATTTCTCTCACCAGGCGTCACAGGCCATCGATGCACCCGGGCGCGGGGGCAGCAGGTGGATCTGGCAGAGGGCGTGAGAGGAGAGGAGTGGAAGAGGAGAGAGCCCCCAGGAACGTGTAGACTGCTCTGTTGAAAGCTCGACTAGTGTGAGAATCTGGTAAGGTGCTGAATTTTAGATTTTTATCTCCTCCACGGCCGTACACTGCGTTCTGTGAACAAAGAGGATCTGAATTCTGTAAAGATTTGGCAGAACCCCTTCCACAGCTGGCCGAGGCCTTGGGCTCCTCAGCCCCACAGGGTCCCTACTGCACTCCCAAACTGGGGCTACGGACAGAGCCCGTGGGTGTGAGTCCTGGGTCCCACAGCCTCCTGTGGGCCTTTATTTGGGGCCAGATGACCCCAGTGTTCCTTCTGGCTCTGACGGGCTCCTGCCCAGGGGGCCAGCCCTGTGTAGGACCTGGGCACCTTTCAGGCCAAGGGTGGCCCCCATTTCACTGCATGTGGGATTTAAACTTGTCAGCTGGGACCTTGGGCCCTGGCCTCCACCCCCCCCCCCTTCAACTTTGCTCCTTGAATTTCAGCTGTGTCACATGGATGTCCCCAGAGTACCCTGCCTCTCCCTTTTCTCCCAGGGCACAAAAGTCTACCACTGATGTCTTACAAATGATCTGTCCCCACCCCACTCTATGGCCTTCTCTTGGTCTCCCTGTTGCCACCAGGATGGCTTGTGAGCTGGCTGGTCTCCTTGCTCTTGTCCTCTGTACCCATTACATTGTGCGCTCCACTAGGCGTCCACTCAGTGCAGAGTACACAGTGGGTGCTCGGTAAGTGCAATCTGCTGATTGGCACCAGAGGGCGGGATCTAGGCAGAGAACAAAATAACAGCAGTAGGGATTTGGGAGCAGGGGTCAAACCGCACCCCCGCTTACTGGCTACAGTCCTCTGTGTGAGCCTCCGTTTCCTCATGGGGGAAGAGCCAATGCTACCTCTTGCGCCTGTGGGGAGGGTTAGCCAAGATGCTATGTGAGGAAACGTTTTGCATACTGGAAGGCGCTAGAACACGAGTCATGGACCCTGACCTCTCTCGGGAACCCCATCTGTCCACATCTGTTGGGTTTGGCTTCTTGGAAGAGATCCTGCAACCAAAGTCCTGTCTCACACACAAATCCCTCCGGGCCTCAGACAGAGGTGTCACCCCGCCACCCCATGGGGACACCTTGAGTGTGGGTCTGGCCTTACCTGAGACACAGTGAAGTAAACCTCAGGCACGGACGATCCATGACAACATTCAAAAGGAAAAAGATCAGTAGGCAGGGGCCCTCGCGTTGGAGTTTACGGGACTATAAATCCAGAGAGCAGCCTGGGGAGCAGGACAGGCCTGAGCACTCCCCCCCCCCAACGTACTCAGCCCTTCGTCAGCGTGCTCCTTACTGAGTGCTCCTCACTGACGTCCCCTGTTGCTCTGTTGGCCATGGTGGTACCACCACTGCCCACCTGTGTGACCCCAGACAAGTTACCTAGCCTCTCTGAACCCATGGCATCACCTGTCAAATGGAGATAGTGGTAACCTCCCAGGGTTCTGTGGCAAATCAAAAGATGTCTTCTATGTAAAGGGCTTTACATGGCTCCTGGCACTAGTTAGGGCTCAGTAAGTGTTAGCTATTATTATTATTACTAATAAGCTTTCTGAGTACCCCAGTAAATTGGTTCCCTCACCACTTCACTTCCAGCAGAGTTCAGAAATTATTTCCTCATAACCTTACTAACCACTCGCTACCCAAATAAATACGCCCCACATTGTATTATTCACCATTGGGTGTGCACTCCCCTTCATTCCATTTACAGCTCTGAGTGTCCCCATTACCTCACCTGCCCGGTGTCTGGTGGGTACCTCCTCCTGTCTGTGGTGACTCTGGCCTTCTCGTAGGCCAGGGTGACGCCTGAGGAAACCTTACCTGGCGCTCATCCGCTTGGGTACGTTGCCTCTTGTGTTGAATGTACCTTCTTTTTGTAAAGAAATTGATCATTAAAATTCTCTTTACGTGAAATGTTTGCTCTGTGTGTGTGTGTGTGTGTGTGTGATGATTTTGTATTTTCTGTTCAAAGTGTGTTTCCCCTGGAAGAAATTCCTTTCTACTTCTGTAACGGATGGGACTAGAACACCGGGTTGAAAACAGAGATATTCCCTGTGGCACTTGCGGGGGCCCCCAGCCTGGTGGGGTGCAGAGATAGGGTGTGTGCACAGCGAGGGGGTGGGGGTGCAGCGGCAGGAAGGGAAGACAGACCAAGAGGAGGTGAGCAGACAGGAGGGCTCCACCATGGGCTTGTGGAGTGAAAATATTTCCAGTGGGAGAGGAGTGAGGAACTCGGAGTCCTAGACCCAAAACAAGAAGTAGCTGTGGGCAGGAACCGAGAAAGACGGGCAGCTCCAGCTGGAGACAGGCCTTGGTACCTGGAACCCCGAGAGTGAATTTCCGCTTCCAGACATACTGGCCGGCTCAGCACAGTGAGCTGCACACCAGGCAGAAGGGAAATAAGGGTAGTAAAACCAGGGGGTACGAGGGTTGAAGTGGGGGCAGGGGGTCAACAGGAAATGATTTCTTTTGAAAGACTTTTTATCTTGTCTTCTCCAATGGATGTAAGTGTGTGTTTTGTAGCACATGTAAAACACGAGCGTGGGGGCTGGTGGGCGCGTGATTTAGACCTCACCTTGTGGGATGGAGGGGCATGCCCAAACACTGGACTGGATCATAAACGCTTCGCCTCCAGTGCTGTGAAGATGGAGACTTGTTCAGAGTCCAGGAGAGGCACGATGAAGGAGCGGGCTACTTCATGAGGGGAGGTGGACAACACCTTGGTTGGAAAGAATGCACTGATGAGTTGAGCAAGAGAAGGCGCCCCCCACCTTCTCCTCCCAGGGCTGACAGAGAGCTGAGGAAGCTCTGATGTCCCCGTGCCACCAAGTGCAACCATGGGCAGGTTGTGAGCTTTGTCTGTGACCTAGGACAGGGCTTCGCCACCTTGCCTTCTCTTAAAACGGCGAAAGGAGGGTACCACAGAGAGGAGGGGGCACCCAGAACAATTAAATCTGCTTCTCTGGGGTTGGGGCCCAGACATCCCTAGTTTTAAGTCCCCCCACAAGTGGGGGAGTCATGTGTCATGCAGCCAGGGCGGAGCACCAGTGACCTGCCCCTCTGAGTGCTGGAACATTTAATGAGGTCCTGTGTGGACCTGGAATACAGCTTCTAACAGGTACTGAGTAAATGCTAGCAAAACAGGCGCCTCTGGTAATGAGCCCTTGAGAAGAAAGGACGGGGGTGGGGGGGGCGCGGAGTGACTGCAGCGACCATGCAGAGGAGGAACTGGCAGCAGGCAGGACTCGGGCCTGATGAATTTGGAGGGGCGCAAAGGAAGATGTTGAGGCTCGCTCCGGCTGCCTCGCCTGCGGATGGGGAGGGGGCCTGGAGAGGCAGTCGCCGCTTTGAACTTGCGGGGAGCCTCCCTAAGCGCGGAGCGGGGGAAGTCCAGGTGCGGGCAGGGCTGCGCTCACCTGCGGGTGCTCAGCACCGTGGGGGGATGCGGCGCGAGGAAGCGCTCCCGGGAATGCGGGGAAATACCCACCTGGGGAGGTGGGGGCAAGCGTGCGTGGCCCCGAGCGCCCCTGCGCACCTGCCGCCGGGCAGGCCCAGACCTCTGCCACTGCTGGGCAGTGTCCGTGTCGTCCAGAAGTCCCCACGACTTGGCTGGAGTTTGGGTTGTTACTGTTCCTACAAAGTTTTATGCAAATCATCAATCAGAAAAAGAAAAAAATAGCACGACTGTACATACAGTATACCTTTCTCCTGGTTTAACTGTTTTAGCATTTTACAGTATTCCTCCACTCGCTCCCCTCCCGTCTCCCCAACACACACACACACACACACACACACACACACACACACACACACACACACACAGTGTTTTGTTTTTGCTGAGTCATTTGGAAGTTTGCCCGTCATGACTCTTCCCACCTGTTTTCCAAAATCTAAGGGTGACCCCCGTGGCCACACTTCATCATCACACTTAATGGAATTATTAGTGATTCCTGAAGATTACAATTTCCCCAGTCATTCTCAAAATGCCTTCCTGGCTAGGATTTCCAAACTGGGTTCCATTTTTTTTTTTTTTTTTATCGTTATGCCTTAAGTTTAGTTTGATCTGAAGCACCCCTCCCCTCCCAACACACATACACACACTTTTTAAAAAATGACACTGGTGTTTTTGGGGAGTCAGGCCTGCAGCCTTGTGGACCGTTATCTCACATCCTGAATCTGTCTGGCTGCACCTCCCCCCCCCCCATAGTGTCGTTGGGGTTGTTCCTCTATCCCTCCTGTTTTCCTGATACCTGAAAGTTACTTCTCAAAGCTTGGTGAGATTCAGGTGAAACAGCTTTGGCCAGAGATGCTGGGCACTTTGTGTTGCATCGTCTTATACTGTGCTACCGTCACACCCTGGAGGAGGTTTTTAATGGTCCAGTTTCTTGGTCTTCTCTCCAGAGTCTGCTTCAGCAAGGCTGACTTTGGAGACCAGATGCTTGTATGTTTCAAAGCCAGCCCAAGGGATCTGAGTGCCTTAACGCCACAGCCTGCGCCCTTGACCCTAGCAGCAGCTGATAAATGCATGACCTTGGTCCTCCAAAAGGCATGGTGCAAGGAGGTGGGTGGGACAGTTGAGACAGGTGAGGTCGTGGAGTCCCCAGCCCTCACCAGGGAGTGGTCAGTGCTGTCTGGCTGTAAGGCAGGGTGGGTGGGCATCTGGACCCAGTAGCGGGGGAGGATGGGCTACTTGGGGGCAGCCTGCAGGCTGAGCTGGGCGTTCTTGCAAGACCAGGAGTGCCTCATGTATGTGTCTGTGCTCCCGGCACCCAGCACAGGGCCTGGCCCAGTGCAAATGTTTGTTGAGTGAAGACACTCACTTGGCTCTAGCTTTTCAGAGAGTGAGCTCCCAGCAAAGCAGCCCTCCTGGGCTTCTTCCTGAGAGTCAGACAAAGGACCCCCAGACTGTGGAAGCAGCAGCTGGGAATCAAGGCCCAGGGAACTAGTAGGGCCAGCACCTGCCCTTAGCTTGTCCTGGGGGCAGCCTGCGGGATCTTGGGGGGGGGGGGTTCCAGAGGGGAGCGGGTAGGAGAATGCCTGGGGTAACAGGTGGAGCTGTCCAGTGTGACAAGAGGAGCAAGAATGCCGACTCCACTGCTGAACCGGGCAGTCTGGTCAGCATGCAAAAATGAAGTCATTCTTCTTCTCCAAGAAACTCACATTTAGTGGGGAGAGAGTAAATGGACAATTCCACTGAATGTGTTTAAGGTCACTGCTGCGGTGTGTATAAGCGCTGGCAAGTGCAGATTAAACTGGACACGATGAGAGGGGATTTTAAAATGGGGCCCTGATGGAGGAGTAGGAGTCCAAGATGAACAAGAACGCCAGGCAAGCTGTGTCTTATCTTTCACCGGAACTGGGCTTGAAGGACAAAGTAGCGCAGGAACCCAGCAGACTTGGCTTCTCAGAACAAGCAAGCGAACCCTGTGAAGACCTCATTTCCGCATCTGTACAATGGGAGACTAACCCCTCCTTATAGAACTTAGGGGCTGGGGGAGTTGGGGTGGGGAGAAGTGTTATAAGGCTGAAAGGAGCTAAAGATGCAAACACGCCTGAGGAAAGGTTTAGATTAGAATGTGATTGGGAGAGTGGGAAGCGGAGAAACAAATGGCAGAGCTCCGGGTAAAAGATGTCCAAGCTGAACTCAACTTCAAGGCCCAGCCCCAGTGTCTCCTCATAGATGTCCTCCCTGCTGTTGTCAGTCTCTCGCCCCTCAGCAGTCCCATTCCTCGTGGTTTACACCCAAATGGGATTTCTCACCCTCTGCCACTGACGGTGGTCACCTGTGGGAGTGTCTCTCCTGCATGGGGGCGGGGCCTGAGGTGGGCGCAGGCTGTGCCTCATACGCACCAGGTTCCCAATGCACTGTACCGGCCGAAGCCCCAGCCTTCGAGCCGCAGGCTCCGAGAAGGAAGGCGTGGTGTAAGGGACACACAGCATTCCGGCTGGAGGGTCAGAGGTCTGGGCAAGTCACGTCATCATCCCTCTGGGCTTCAGTTAGCCCCAAGGAACTAGACTGGATGATGCCCAAGCTCCCACCCAGCTTCGGCATTCTACGGCGTGATCCGGTGATAGAATGAGCAACGCGTGTGGCCCCTCGCAGAATGCTTTAAGGGCTCCAACCTTTTGGCATCTCTGGGCCACACTGGAAGAGGCGTTGTCTTGGGCTGCATGTTAAATACATTGCGACATGTAATCACAAAAAAATCTCATAATGTTTTAAGTAAGTTTACGATTTTGTGTTGGGATGCATTCGCAGCCATCCTGGGCTGCCTGCAGTGGCGCCCGCCCCCGGCGAGCCCTTGAAGGCGCTCTTTTGCAGCCCCGCCCCCACCCCCTGTTGTGAGGGACCAGCAAGACCAGCTTCTTGGGCGGATACTTTTATTCAACAGGACTTTTTAAAGCATCTGCCCTGTACGCAGTGGGCGCTCCAGACACGCCTGGTCCCATCATGGTTTCCAGAACGCTCAGTATCTCTCAGTTGGAAAGACTGGACCCATTGGAGGGGATTTAGGTAATGTTGCCCAAAACTGATGGCGACTCAAGGTAGTCGTTGACCGTCTTTGGGCCTCAGCGGCCTCCCTGGTGAAACAGAGAGCACGCCGACCCTCCCCGCGTCCAGGGCAGAGGCTGCCCCGCAGATTCTAGCTCCAGGGTGGAGGACTCTGCTGAATCATGGTGAGACCTTTGGGCTCACCTGTGACTTCTAAACGCCTCTGCACAGCAAGCGCACTTGGGAGTTGTCTCCGCCGGCCACCCTCTGTCCCCCTGGGGTCTTGGTGCCTCTCAGGAGACCCTTGGAAGGGGTCTCAGTAGTGAGGTTCCGGAGCCAGCCCCCTTTGACTTTCTGTAACCCACTGGGGCTCAGGCCCTTTTGTGGCCCCTGGTGACTCTTCTGGGCCAGTGCCTGTTTGAAGGAAGACAGCCACGGCTCATTGCATCTTCTGGGGTGCTGAGGGACAGCCCCAAGGAGGATCCTAGCTGGAGCTGCTGACAGGCCAGAGCTGCAGAACCGCCCCCCCCCCCTTCTCCTCC